>JAAGKR010001933.1:31519-104763 GCA_011419295.1 Clarias macrocephalus
GTGCAAACAGGAACAGTGCAAGATAAAATGGGTGTATGGTGTCTACAGTCACACATCCCTGTGCCACTCTTGAAAGCAGTTCCTGTTCAACTGAAGACACAGGGGAACGTTACATGCCTGGCATCTCCAAGGTGTTTTTTGCCGCTTGCCATGGACTGCTTTGCAATGCACACACAACCTGCGACCTGCAGTGGCAGCATCTCTGGCGTCTGAGGTCAGCACAGCTACTGGAACTGGTACATGGTCAGTACTTGTCCGTTTTGGTGCTACTTCCTGTGAGACACCACAAAGCTCTTTGATGAGTTGTTCTATAAACTCTTTATGGGACAGGTTACCATATAGTTCTTTATGCACAATGAAAGCAATGGTGGCAGCAATATCCAAGAAGTGTAAAAAAAAATCTTCCTGTACCACTTCATTGTTTTGTGCTGTGTACTACTGTAACAGCTGATCAGACAGGTCAACGCCCCCCATGTGCTGGTTGTACGCAGTCACAGGTGAGGACATGGAAATGTCTTTGTAGTCCATGTACCTTGTAATTTCACCCTCCTCTGCACAGTATCACCTGTATAAGCAGAATGGATGGTAGAACAAACAGATACTTCTCGGGTGTCCATCCACTTCACAAATACAAGAGGTCCATCTCGAATCCACCTGACGCATACCCTGGCAGACTTTTTAGACAGTGAATTATCTGCACTCCGAGGGCAGTCCTTCCTGTTGTCTCTGTAAGTCCCACATGCACCAAACTTCATGGTAAGCAAGTCTTTTAGGAGCTTTGGACTTGTGTAGAAATTGTACATGTACACATGGTACCCTGAACCTAAAACTTTACAGTCCAAGAGAGACGTCACAGCATCATATGATAGTCCATGGCCTGTGGGAAAGTTGTTCTTTCCTGTGTACACAGAAAAGTCCATAGTGTCTCCATTTGAAGAATCAGCAAGAACAAACAACTTGAAGCCCCACCTAGTTGGCTTGGCTTTCATGTACTGCGTCATTCCTGTGTGTGCTTTGCAGGCCACCATTCTCTCATCCACAGCTACATTTCTTCTGGGATGATAGATAGCTTTGCAAGCACGACGGATAGTGTCCATAAGAGGTCTAACCCTGAACAGACGATCATGTTCGGATGTGCCCCTATTCCTGTCATTCTCCTTGTCTGCATCTGGGTGACTCATGTGCACATTCCAAGAAATTGCCCGGTATCTGTGCCTTGACATGACGGTAGCTGGAAAAGGTACTGTCAAAATACTGCTCTGTCTCCAGTTGTCTGTGATAGAGGACAACTTCACCATGGCCATGTAAAATAGGAGTCCAATGTAGTGGTACGTCTCAGTGATGCTGACATCTGTCCATTTATACTTGCGTCCCTTCGTAGTTGCTTTGGCAGCCTGAGCATTGGTGTTGTGTGTTACCTGTAATAAGAATAAACTACTGCACACCATCACAATTATGATCATTTAATTACCACAAATTACCACATTGTATAATATTGGTTGCTAACACATGGGCTCACCATAAAGCCAAGACAACAGTTTCTATGTTACAGTTACAATGTTTTCATGATTTCAGAATAAACTGTCAACACTAAAAACAGCTGAATATAACAAAGCTAATATGATTTTGCTGTGTTTCACTGGTAATACTTACAAACCTTCATGGTTAAAAAAGCAACTCACCACTAAAAGCTTAAAAAAAAAGACACTATTTTAACCCATTTCATTTAACAAGACATAATAATATGCACATTACTCGCACATAGTGTAAGCATGGTAACAACATTTAAATGTTTAACAGCTTATTTACTGACAGTTTGTACCACATTTTTTATATATACGTGGAATAAAAAATAAATGGGATTTCCACAACATGTCTAATTTTGCATGAGGGCACAGTGTAATGAAATTCAAGACCACAGATACCAACCTGGTACTTTTTCAGTGGATGGTGTTTCAGCTGCTTCAGCAATTTCATTCTAGAAAGAAAAAGCACAATGTCACTTGGACTTACTAGAAAACAAAAATCAAAAAGGGAACTGAAGAATTTAAAAAACAGTTTATCACAATCCATGTCATAATGCTTACAAGCTGCTCAGGTACTGTCATTTGTTTTTTGTTAGGGAACATATGTATCTGAGGTGGTGGATTACTGTTGTACTCTCTTACACGAGCACATGTCATCATGCTCTCAAAATACAGATAGACGGGATCTTTATCTTCCTCCCGCACCTAAAACAAAGTAGGTGCACCAAATTAGCAGAAAATCACATCAGCCTGAAAAATTTATTCACTTTGACTTAAATATAGGTTTGCTAGAGCTTTTTATGGACAATTGTTGTAACATATCCTAAAAATTCATAATATTTCGGTACAGCCAAAAAACAAATTGGAAACTCATGAGATTTATTACTTACCTGACTATCGGCAAGACATGAACGAGATGGACAAGAAATCGGTGAGGCTGGCTTAAACAATGGTTCAGGGTCATGTTCTCCTGTTTTCCTTTTCCATAAGGTAGTGATACTAGGTGCAGGTGGTGGTCTGGGTTCCTTCTCTGGATCTGCAATAGCTTTTGGGAATAAAGTCATCCACATTATTGATTTTCACTTTGAAGAAAAGTGATCACAATGTTAACTTTCATTTATTTAAAGTCGCAATGTAACAAATATGTTATTGCAAGAAAGTAGAAAAGGAACGTTTTACACTGTGGGTTGTGCTTTGCTTTTTTCCACATGTACTTATCTAGTTCACTAAAGTGTGAAGCTCTGTGAAGCTTGACTTCTTACTTACTACATATTCTTAGTACATTTCTCCCCAGACTTGTTATTTTTTAGTTCTAAAAAAACCTTACACACGCTCAATCAAGTTTACAAAACAACAAACTTATTAATATCATCTGATTGTTCTCTTAGTGCATCAATAATCACCAGCAATTACTTGCATCATCCAAGTATAAGTTTGCTGAAGGATAAAAAAAAGAAAAGAAAAAGCACTTACGAAATGCCATTACCGATCTCTTCCTGTCCTGCTGAACATTTGCAGCTCCTTCTGATGGAGAATGGAGCACAAGCACTTTGTGCTTGAAACAGCTGCAGTCAAACATGCACTCAACTCTCCGACAGTGAGTAGGCCCTCGAATTTCCCTCTCTAAGCTGTCACACAGGCAGCCCAAACGACAGAAATCCTCAGAACATGCGTTTTCATCTTTATGGTGTACACGGACCTCAGATCTTTTTCTTGGGGTCTGAAGAGATTAAAAACAAAGGATGAGTAAATTCATTGTCCTGTACTTACAAAGTATATATTTTGTCATTAATAATTGCTACGTATGGTTCTAAGTATAGCTTACCTTGAAATCAATCAGAGCCTTAACAGCAGACACAGCTCTCTCAGTAGTGATGTGTGTACGAACTTTCCCTTGACAGAATACCTCTTCCTCCATCTCCTGAAGCGTTGTTTTGTTTTTGACTTTTTTTCCCCTTGTCACAGGGATTGTGGGACTGGACGCTCCGCCACCATGGCTGGCTGTCTCTACAATAGAGTTCCATCTCAGCTGAGATTTGCCAGGTTGTTTCTTTGATCCAGGTCTAGAATCAAAGCTCATGGATCTGCTGGTTTGGTCTGTAGACACTGTACGTTGAAGTGCTTGAAATGAATGAGCAAATTCTTTCCCTTTCTCTCGTTTTTTTTTTAATCTTGTTTGACATCCTGCTAAAGACAAAGATACATCGGTGCTTGGGGATTCTCTGAGTGGAGATTTAGGCAGGACCTGGTCTGTCGGTTTGCTGTGGCCCTTGTTCGATGAAAGAGATCGAGTCTTAAGGAGACTGTCCAGGGTGACCACATAACTGCTGCTTTTCAAAGGTAGCTGGTATGATACTGGTGATGAGCATTTGGAAAAAACAGCAACACGATCGCTGATCTGCTGGGCCTCGTTTTCAAGATACGAATCCAACATTTCACTACAGAATGCTGATCTGTCCTTGGGACCTATGTAAAAACAAAAACAAAAAAGTACAAATCAATCCTGATTACCTCACCAGAGGTGCTATTCATATAGTGAAGTCCTTACCTTCAGTTGTACTCTGTACTGTGTTGGTCTTAAACTTCTCTTTCCAGCCTTTTATCTTTGTGGGATCATTTGTCTTCCCAGTCCGTGACACAAAACATCCAGCTGGATCTAAACAAGAAAAATCATTGTAATTCTTTTTTGTCTGAACCGGAAGACTGAACTATAGAAATTACTAGGGCTGCATCTAACGATTGTTTTGATTATCGATTAGTTGGGCGATTATTTTTTTTTCTTCGATCGTTCGATTAATCGGATAAAAACTAACCGCTTCTTTAATTTGATGTTTTGCTTATAACTATATAAAACCATAAATTAGGGTATTATTTATGTATAAAACTAAACTTTAAAAAATGCAAAAGCCACATATAGAGTTTAATGATCTTTAATCTTGACATTTTAAACCTTAAATTAAAGACAAAGTTTGTTTTTGAACAGTAAAACTCCACCAAATATCCAAAATATAAGTAAATAAATAAATAAATAAAAAAGCAAAACAATTGTTGTACTCTAATTATATTGGATGGCATCTGTTATAGTCGCTGCTTGTTGTGGAGTGCATGGGGGATTTCTATTTTGAATGAACTCACTTATGCTGACTTGTCTCTTTCTAAAAAACAAATCAAATACATAAATAACAGCATTTGAGTATGAAAAGTACAGCATTTTAACAATAATTGCAGATATTGCCAGATGATAGAGAAGGAACAGCCAATCAGAAGTAGTGTGTGGAAGTCTGTGATTGGCTGGTTTTGTGGCAGTTTTGTAACCCTGGACAAAGTTGAGCGAGCGTACAGACAGAGTCGAGCGCGCACAAAAAAATAAATGTTGCTTGCGCGTGAAGGCTGTTTTCTGTTTTTTCTAACTAATGAGTGAGCTGGCAAAATGTACCTGCATTGTAATCATAATATCATAATAAAAATAGACAATGTTCAGTCTAAACTTTAGTAGACTGTGTCCAATACATAAAAACCTTCCACAGACATCACATGACAACAACAAGAAAAGCTCACATTAGTTTCTTGTCTAGAGCCACCAGAACGAAAATTTACTCTTTATATCTCATGTACTACCCCTTACCTGAAGTGTGTAAACAGTGCCATGATATCCGCTTGATCAAGTAAGGATATCTAAATAAACACTTCGTCAAATACTTTAAGTTTCTTTTCTTTTTTTTTAACGTTTCACTTTGTAATTAATGTTTAAAACTAAATAAAGAAGTTATTAAAAATTTGTGTTAAAAATAAAATAAAAATGCTGTGTAAAAGAATTAGCTTGGGCTTCAGATAGTGGCACTTGAAGTGATCTTTTTTCTTTGTTATACTGACTTAAATATACTCATTAGTGTAAAAAAATTATTATAATCCTTTTCTTGTTTTGCCCAATAAGTATACATTACTTTTGTTGCAGAATTGACGCAAAACGTCCATCTATTTGTTTAAAACAGTAAAAAATAAATAATTTGTTCTTATATGCCTTGAAGTATATGACTACAAAACTACTAAATTTTCTCCTCTAAAAAAAACTGTCATCCCAAAAAAAAAAATTAACTGATAAACAATTTACAATTATAACTAATATCTAACACACCTGGGGATGACGACAGGCTCATGGGGTCCATTTTATCCGAACCCTTGTGAATAGGCGTGGAAAGGGGCAGGTGCACACCAAGGTACTGCAGGTCTATAGGTAACGTTGGATCCAGGAGGCCCAGCTTCATTCCAACTGTAAATATTTAAAAAAAGAACCTTTACTTTCTCGCACATCAACCCAAATGCCAACTCTTAATTTAAGCCACCCATTTTCTACACACCGTCTTGTAGACATGGGTGAATGACCTGTCTGTGCTTTTGCTGTTTAAGTTGAAAAATTAACATCTTCTCCAATTTGGCAATTCTTTCCTCCATAGAAAAACTGACATCTATAGTAACAGAAAAGAAATATAAACTCAGAGACTTGCTTTGTGTTTTATAGAATACGTTCAGTTTTCTTATGATGCATCTCACTATTATTTTTTAATTTACAAAATCTCAAAACATGTCTTCATACTTTCAGGTTCATGATTATTTGACTGATGAAGTGTCGAAGACAGCGGAGGCAGAGATGATTCACTTTCTTTAATGTTTTCATCAGAAGTATTTAAGGCTTCCTTTGGAATAAGAAAAACTGTAAGTTTAATATATTTTAACAAAAAAACATACAATTAATATAAATTACATGGAACTAAATATCAAATTTTGAGGGGGAGTCAAAAATGATCTGCACTCCAGTTATATTAAAATTTTTGTTGGCTGCACTGTCTTATCAGAACTTTCCGTTCATGGCTACTGTCTCCCCAGTCACTGATGTGCAGGTATAGACGAGTTACATCAGTTCATTTGGAACAGCTGAGTGAGCCAAAATGAATGCCCCACTTGTGATTAGCATGAAAAAAGAGCAGCATGCAGTGATTAGTTTTTTGTGGTCTGAGGATGCACCTGGTGCAGTTATTTAAAGAAGACGCAATATGTAACAAATGTTCAAGGAACTGTTAACCATAAAGAAGGAGCCGGACACCCGTCCACGTCCATGGCTGATGACAATGCATGCCTGCACACTTCTGCCCACAGTGTCGGTACTCTGCAAAAACTCTGTTGTGCGGTTTTAAAGCACCCTCCCTATAGTCCTGATCTTGCTTTCAACTTTCAACTATCTGGTCCCCTGAAAGCAACCCCATAAGAACAAACATTCACTTCTGACGAGGTTTATTCATTAAAAAATAATACAGCCTACAAGTTCGGATAATTTTTGACTCACTCTCGTAAATTCGTTAAAAAAAATTTAAAACTCAGACGAAAATCCTACCTTTGCAACAAAAGAGACAAACAACATTCCGTCCACATCTTCAAGATCTGGTTTCACGGGAACAGTAAGCGGCATAATTTGAGCAGGGGTTTTTGCATACTTCACATTAGACCACCGTTTAGATTTGGCTTTCCTGCCTCTTCGATTACGTCTACACCTTAGCACAGAGTCTGGTTTACGCTCGTGTACTTGATTCCCGTTAAGGAAATGTGGTCTGGGCAGGGACAAATCAGCAGACTTGGGTTCCCAGTGAGTCTGAGGACTCTGAGCAGCAGTGGATGTATTTGTAGGGGATTCACAATTTGTGCAGCTTATTTGAGAATCAACAGCACCCTCAGAAGTTTTTGGATTTTTAGGGCTACTCATGCGAGGAACTGGTTCATCAGTGCTTGGCAAATTTTCTTCTAAAGAAACGGCTACAATTGATTCAAAATCCAAAGGTGCTAAATACTCATCTGGTACCATTTCTGCTGGACACTTATTCACAACAGCATCATTCTCACTATAATCTGTACTCTCTTGGCACAAAGCAATATTATTTGGACAACCTAAAGTGTCATTTCTCTTTTTAAAACAGATCCCTTCTTCCTCTTTATGAGATGCTGAGTTAGGACCCCATATTCTGAAAAGAAAGAAAAATTAATTTTCAAATGTCAAAGACAAATTTTTACATGTTTCTAAATAAAGGAATTCCCAAATCAGGATAAAAAAAAATAAAGTAAAATAAATAGTTTCCTTTTATTACATAAAAAAATTAATAAGTACCTGTTGTCTGGAATACCGGTCGATGCAGTGCTACTTACTGCACCCTCTCTGCGTTTTCCGCCGAGCTTCCAAGCCAAACTAAAAAGCGGAGATTGCAAATGTGTGCCAACAGAAGAGCAGAGCCTGAGTTTGTCCTTCAGTGGATTCATGCTCTGATTGTCTTTTCTAAAAACCATTGCAAAAGGGTTACAATCAATTTTAAGCTGAGTGATCTGAGGGTTCTGGTACGCGGTGACTGCATAAAACTCTGTTTGGGGGAAGGTGAACGTTTTAACATTTGGATTACTAACTGCAATTGGTCCCTCTGAATCTGGATCCACTGGAGCAATATGCAATCGCGGTAGGTAGCGGTGCATCGGACGCAAAAGCACACAGCCATCTTGGTCCATGGAGGCGTTGGTTAGCTTCACCTTGTAAAAGGACACAGGGCTCTCCATCCACTGTTGGCCGAGGGCTGGGGACTCTGGGTGGACACAGATCTGTCTCAGCACATGCGGCTCATCCACTGCAACACGTTCCCATGTCTTTCCATTAAATCTGTAGGTAAAATCATCTAAAGGCATGATATCCATAACTAGAAAATACTTCCTTTGCAAATCTAATCCACTCAAACTAAAGCGGCAGCATGGGAACATGCGTCTGCCTTGCTTTGTGAGAATCATCTCTGTGCCCAAGCTGTGAAACCGACTCCAAACCGACTCATTCTCCAGGGTAACTTTAATGTCACTGTTTGTCATTGCTTGACTTTCCTGGGCAGAGCTTTTAGTAAGTGTAATAGGTGACAAGGCATCATGCTGGTTTGCCTGGTTGTTGCCCCACTCATTAATTTCTTCTGACACTGAGTGTGGAGACTTTCCTGTCAATTCCTCCTTTTCCAAATTCAGTTCAGTTTCATCAACCTCCATGGTACAAGCAATGATAGACCACAGTGAATCTTGTTTAGGGCAGTCTGAATCTCAGGTCCTGGAGCCAGTCTTCAAAAAAACAAAAACACATACATAAAAAAACAAACAGAAGAAGTATAGGTAAGTGAGAAAAAGCTTATTAACAGTGACAAAAAATGATTAAAATCAATACCCATCACATGGTACAGGGTCTTTACCAAAACAAGTAGGCCGTTATCACATATACTGGCCAGCCAAAAAAAAGCACACTTTTGACTGCTTTTAGCTTTACCGCGCAATGACAAAGTCTTTAAAATATGTTTGTACCATCCGAGGAAAAAAAAAATTCATAGATGCAATAACTGGGTCATTCAGTACATTCAGGTTGTCAGCTGACTCATTTAATTGCTACATAATGTCTATGAGTTTAGACCTGGCCAACTCAAGCAACCTCTGATGCTTCCAGAGGCTTGTACAGTAGCTATTATGCATGTTGTGTGTATCGCTTCAAGGATTTCTCTCCTTACCCTGACCCACCCATCACTCTGGATCTGGGTCAATCTGGACTCATCACATCAGGGATTTAGTTTGCTATGGAGCATGAAGTTTAGTCTGTATGCTCCATGGCAAACTAAATCCCTGTTCTGATTAGCTTCAATAGCTAGTGGTTTTGGCCACACAGCTGTTTAGGCCCAATCCTGCTATCAAACTTTATGCTACATAGCAAAATACTGCTGGAATTAGGTTAAGAACCACCAGCTAAGAGTTTTTTTGTGAGCCAACATTAAACTCAAAAGAACAAAGATGTTAACTTTTGCGCTCTATTGACATTATTGATATTTCGGGAAAAAATGTCAACGCTCTTGCATGCCTTCATACTGCATCAGGTATGGCTGTGTATGAGCATGCTTCGCTCAAACAGAAATTTCAGAGAAAACAGACATCACTGATGCTCAGTGATCTACTTCCATCCTCAGATATAATGCATGTAGGTCAAAAAAAATGTGGTCCTGGTACACCTGCACCATCACCACTCATAACCATGGCTGCGTTCCATTCTGAAGTGTACTTCAGAACTACTCCCTGCTCCGTTTGCAGGGAATGTCGGTGAAAGGAACTTCCCCCAACAAAACTACACCCTTCAGAACACCCTGTGAAGTCATCAGCGCAGACGTCACTTCCTCCATGTGTTACCATGGTAATATAAGCATCTCGAAAAAAAAATTTAATTAATAAATAATAATAATATAAGCACCTACTCCAGTTTCCTCCCACAGTCCAAAGACATGTAGGTTAGATTAATTGGCATTTCCAAATTGGCCGTAGTGTGTGAGTGTAAGTGTGTGTGCCCTGCGATGGATTGGCACCTTGTCCAGGGTGTACCCTGCTTTGTGCCCTAAGTCTCCTGGGATCGGCTCCAGGCCCCCCCCCGTGACCCTGAACACAAGATTAAGCGGTATAGATGATGAGTGAGTGAGTGAGAGTTATAAACTTTCAATACCATTTGTTTTATAATTGTATAAGATTTTGTTTCAATAAATATTCAATATTTAATATCCGTAGGGGAAAATTTTTTACATCAGCAGTGACAGGTTTTCGAGGTGCTTATATCACTCACTCACTCATCATCTATACCAACATGCATAACTTATAAATATTGATTAATAATACTTGATTAAAGATGTACAGTGATTTATTTTTACAGATTTCTAGCCTAAACTAACTAAGGACCAAGGAACTAAGAAATTCCTAATTAAATTAAAATGTATTTTTCTGTTCTTTTAATATGATGTCGTCCTCAATAATAATGATAAGTTTATAAATCCTTTTCCAAGCTCTATTTTTTTCAACGCTCCAGCGAGACGCAATAACTCGCGATGGGAATTTTTTCGTTCCCTTTTCTGGTGAAGTGAAGACCTGTTGTTCCCTTGTTCCCTACAACGTTCGCAGTTCCCTTCTAACTAAACATTTTAGATCCCTGCGGTTTGGAATCACACTTAACATGGCTGAACACCCTGTAAAGTATACTTTGCAGGGTACTTCAGGCTAATTGGAATGCACCTCATGTAGATGTTACTGTCACTACTACAACCAATTCCCAAATATCAGGTAATTTGTGGTCTCATTGGTGTGCTTGTCCATTGATGGAATGAATACACATCATGTAAAGCAACAGATGGACTAGTTTCTAAGTGCACTAATATGACTGGAGTATGTGTTAAAAACACCAGATTGTGTACACAGACAAAATGCATGAATGGTCATCTAATCTCTGTACATGAACGCAAATTAACTTGAATAAAACCCAGCACTGACCAGTTCTGAAATTAGACAGCAGCACAGACATTCAACCATTTTTCTTGGATGTTTGCCACTACCTGCCATCTGTGGTATAAGCGTGTTACAATCTCAACATAAGCAAACAAACGAACAAAAAACAAACCAATTAAATAAGTACAAACACGCATGTGCAGACACTTCCGGTATAAACACAGCTTGACGATCCTTGCGTTAGAAACGTAAACATGAAAACGGCGAATGAGCATAAACAATTTGTGTACAAATTAGTAAATTGCTTAAATAATACAAGTCTGTTTTATTCAGAAACATGAAAACTGTGTACAGTTAGAAATTGTTTTAGCTAGTTGTTGTGTTAGTTAGCTAGCTAGCTAGGCACATAAGCAGCTAGCTACTGCTAATTAGCGCTGCTAGCTAGCTGCCGTTCACAAAAACATCCCTAAGCGCACAGCTTCATACTAATATATATGCGCTTTAGTTAGAATTTGTACTATTTATACTTTTTGCTGCTAAAAGAATCACATAAAGCATTGTGTTACTGTACAAACTGCACAACTTCAACGAAGAACCCAAACTCACCAATGGTGGCTTGTTCACAGCGAAAGCACGCGAGCTGTGGGGAAAAGGCACTGCGCATGCGCCCCAACCGGAATGGCGCGTGATCACCACACAAGTCCGACCCGAAGCGCGAGTCCCGCGCTTTACGCACACCTCAGACACGAAACAACGCGCGGCAAGTTTTTCTAAACGCGCGTTTTTTTCGAATCAAGTACAGTTGCTTTTTTAGCGCCAGCAATGCATACATTAGTCAGAATGCTCCTCGAGTTTATTCGCCGTGTTTTAGCTTCATGGTCTCTTAGTACCGAACTGTACCGTGCATCATCTCAGCTGTAGCGCGCGCACAAACACACGCGTGTACTGCCCACGGGCGTGACGTCAGCAAAACCATGGCGGCTCTCACGTCCGCGCAGACTCCCGGAGGTGGAGAGGCACTTTGATCGAGCTGTTATTCATTGTATTCACCTTCTTACCGCGTTCAGAACTTCATCTACCAACATGTGACACTGAACTATGATGGAAACGTTAAGTAATGAAAAAGACTGTTCAATAAAAAGTCTAATTCGGCATTGGACCTGCATGATCACTGCCCAACAATTTGTTTACTGTTATTCCTTCAAACACAAACAATTGATACAATGGCTATAAAAACATGATAAAATGTAAGCCATTATTTTTCGTTATTGCTGGGTAATGACGTAAATGCTTAGATAATGAAACTATTATAGATCTTTAAAAGGGATATTTGCTCAGTGCATGCCGCATGTGAAGTTTAGCTGTTTTGATAATGTGTCGTATAATAAATTATGCCTATGTTTTGCAAATAGCTATGGTTTATTTCACCATTATTTAATGGGTATTTATTAAGCATTACGAAAGTGGCACAGCATTCACACAGCATATTCACGTAGCTAAGTATTTTAAGATAAAATAGACCAAAACTCGTTTTAAATGAAAGTGCCGATTTATAGAAATACTATTTCTGGACATCAGGCCTTTTTGCAGACCACATAGGATAGATAGATAGATAGATAGATAGATAGATAGATAGATAGATAGATACGTAAATAGGACCTTTCCGTCTAAAATATCCATTTAGGTTTATGAGTACAATAGTCACTTTCATAGGAACAAAATGAAATAAGTGTAACAGATGAAACTTCTAGCAAATGACTTTCAAATTAAAGACTGGAATCTATAGTCACACCAAGGTCTTTTACTGCTGCACATGTTTGTACAGGTTGCTTAGGGAAGCAACCTGTTGTGGTAGCTCCTAACCTTCTGAAAATATAAATAAATTATCTGCCATTTAATGGCAATGGGTTTGATAATCAACTCGGGTTTGTGTGTGTTTAGTGCTATGTGAGTTTGCTTGTTCTCCCATGCTTGGCGAGGTTCCTCCAGGTACACTGGTTTCCTTCCACAGTCCAAAAACATGCTCACAGTGTGTGTATGTGTGTGCTCTGTGAGATGGATTGTAACCCTGGCCAGGATGTATAAAGAACAAGTGAATTTATGAATGAATAACTGGAAAAGTAAAAGATTGTCTTTTAGTAACATGGTATGTGGTATGCAGGATATTACTGACATGTACACTATGAGTCAAAAGTTTGGACACACCTTCTAATTTTTATTTCCCTCTACATTTTAAAAATGCTTAAGGCATCCAAAATATACAAAAACTCTTGAACAATATTGACATGTCTGCTACTTATGCTCTGTAAAGTCTGGATGGCCTTTCTGTTTTATCATGTGCAGCAGTAAAAGACCATTGAGTGACTATAGATTCCAGTCTTTCATTTGAAGGTCATGTAGATAATATTACTAGGATAGCACTGTGTGTTTGCATGCTGTCTTCCCCAACTCTCAACTCTTTGTTGACGATGAAGTCATTGCTTGCTTTACTTCCCAGGGAGCCCTCATGTCTGTGCTTCCTTCTGTGTATCCCTTTTAGTTACGCTGTCATATTTAGTCCTGCTTGAGTCCATGCTTGTGCTCTGCAATAAATAAATATTCACCTTACACATTATATAACTGTGACCATACCTAACTCTCTCTCTCTCACTCTCTCTCTCCCTGTCTCTCTCTTCCTGTCAAGCTGCACATGGCACTCCTGTGCTGGCAGTGATCCAGAACTCCTCTGCCATCCGGACATGTCTGACTCATCCTGGTGCCCGGCTTCTAGTTGGAGATCTCATCTCATGGAGGCCCTGTGTAGTGCTGCTTGGGATGCGTGTGGTGACTGTGGTCGGTTCCATTTGACCATTAAGATAGTCTTGATGCAGACAGCTTTTATATGATGGCTTGTGACTGCAGTCACTCACTAGTTTAGGATTGAAATTCCCACAAACTGAACTACCAATAATGAAACTGGACTCCATATTCATTTAAATACCTCTTATGTTATACTGAACCTTTAGCCTCCTAACACACAGGATGACTGCAGATGAATTTCTATTCCATTTGATATCTCCAAAAGCTCATCAAGGACAATCTAATAATTATGATTTATAGATTTATACACATTTTTATATAAAACCCTCTGCTGCAATATTGAGGGTCATTAAAGTCAATTCAGTTTAATTCAATTCATATGACTACTATGACTATATACTGTATATGAAAATGAGTACTGTTAAAAGCATTATATAAATAAAACAGAATTGAATTTAACTGAATTGAATGAACTTCTCTTCTGGTCTTTCTTTTCTGGAATGATCTTCATGAGAGCCAGTTTCATCATGGTACTTGATGGGTTTGGCAAATGTCCTTGCAAGAACTATACCAGAACAGCCGACCTTCGTGTCTTAAAATAAAAATGGATTGTTGTTGTCCATGTTGTTGTTGTTGTTACTTAAGTACTTAGTTTTGAAAAAAATAAAGTATTGTTCTGCAATGTGGAAAATAAATCCAAACATGTTTTACTGGTGTTTTTACTGAACTTTTGACGTGTACTATATGTTATATGTCACTCATGTAACGCACACCTCATGCCACTTCTCATTCTGCTGGCATCATACATGTAGTTTGCAGGAGAGGACAGACAGCCATTGCAGCCCAAACGTCACTAAGTCTAAAATGGGTCAGATTAAATTTCTTTTGTACATATATTAATATCAACTCTATTTTTATATTGTTTGTAATAAATGAGTAATTTCAATCATGCTAAAAACATTTATCAAAATGTAATTTTTCCCTTCTCCATTCCCACTCCACTGTTGTCTTCGTAACATGTTTTTTTGTTGGGTTTTTGTCAGGTTTATGTCATTTTGTTTCTAAGCGTTTAAAATCTTAACTGCTTACAATATGTTTATTTCTGTTAATCAAACTTTTAGGGCATTGAAATTCAGTTTAGACTTGCTCAGGTGAAAGATCTGTAGAAATATATGATTGTGTCACAAGTTACAGTCAAATAAAAAAAATATTACAAGAAAATAAAAATATTGTAAAAGATATATCAAAATTTTTATATTTTTGACTATATAATAAATTCCTTTTGAGCACTCATGTCATGTGACATGGCACATTGAGGAGTCACATAATGTCACATCACTTGGGTGCTCAAAAATGATTGCAAAACTACGGAACACAAAATGGAGTTTACTTATACGATAGACAGGATATTCACATGCATCTAATACGCCTACTGTAACAACAGTTGAAACTGTTGCTGAGTATTAACTAACCATGTGCATCTGTTCATCAATTAAACTTGAAATTCATGTGTAGCCTACATTAAACGTTATGAAAGACTACATGGTTTTAAAAAAATAAAGCTCATAAAACATATGGCACAGTTGTATGGGTGCATAAAATAAAAAAAAATAAAAAACCCTGCATTTGCTTGTGTGTGCTACATCTCAAATTGATCAGAAACTGATTTGATGCACTGTGTTGCCTGGTTTTATGGCAAGCGTGTCACTATTGTCTTCTGTCACTGTATGTATTTGTATAACATGACATAGTTGTCCATAGTTGTGCTGTATACTGATGTCAGCTCAAATGTCAAACTCTGCCTATGGCTGACATGTTTCTTGAAAACACACAATGAGGTGGATTTATGCAGGATTGGTGGATTTAGTGTGAGTTTTACAGTATAGAGCGATCTCTGTGTGAAAGTGAGCTCCACTGCAGGCTTAAAGATGCAACAGCAACGACCACCTACTGCTCTTTTGTGCCTTTCTAACAGAGCAGGTGGCATAACAGTCCATCGTTAAGCAGCCTACATTTGAGGGGCTAATAGGAAAGTTTGAAACAGGCAGGCATGTAAATATATAGGCCAAAGTGAACATCTATTTAAAATACCAAATTCCTTTGTGTGCGGATTCATCGCTAACATTGACTTTAAAAACAATTGTTTTTTTTTTTTAGTTTTTACATTCATAATAGAGATGCAGTGGTCAATCAGCCAGTAGCTGAAATTGGTTGGCTTTCAGCTAGATTCGCCATGAACATAACCAATTCTGTGCAGAGTGCAAGAGGTTCCGACTAGTGCAACAGAAACGCTTTTTTTGATGTTACATTATCAAGAGTTGCGACAATTAAAAACTCCTGATCTGCCTTTTCCTCTAAACTCTGTGAGCAAATTAGTCACTCATTATAGTGGTATAGTCATTGTGGTATAGTGCTTATACCAGGCTCAAAACAACTTGAGCGCTAATAAATCTCAAAACACGCACAGTAGAAGCTGAGCGCACCTGCTCTTGTATTTGCAACTGCTCGACATGGACTCAAGATTTTTTTTAGGCGATTGAGATGGCAAAATGTGACTGTTTTTTTTGTTTTGTTTTGTTTTATAATCCTACAAGGATGTACCCTCTGAACTATTTGTACACTGCGGTACAGTAGGAGTGAATTATTAGCGAAGCGTGTTTAAAAATAATAATTGTGTTGGATATGTGCTGCTCAGGAGAATTTAAGCTTTTTTTGACTACTTTAATTTTAAGTTCAATGTTAAATGCATTTGAAGATTTTTTTTTCTTTTCATTTTTTAAATGCTACCCTTGGTTTAAAAGTGAGAAAACTAATAAATAGAATACGCTATAAAAATGGGTGTAAAATTTGTTGTGAAGCTGCTGAATAAAGCTAAGGTATAAGACTTTTGCATTATAACAACTTTTTTTTTTTTAAGTTCTGAACAATTGTGACAAAATTGGGGGGGGGGGGGACATAATATTGAATCAAGATATTTATAGAATTGCAATACTTAGAGAATCGCAAATATCAATACTTTGTCATGTAATAAACTAAGACGAAGCTGTTCCATATACGCTATAGAGTAAAATAACGACTCAGGTGTAACTTCATGAGTGGGGTCTCAGTGACTTTCACACCCACCAGTATATTATCTCCTGAGTGTTGAATAAAGACCAGTAGGCTTCCTGGAAAAACAAGGACATCAAGTGCCTTGATCATCTTATGTTGGGATGACAAAGCTCCAAGGCATCAATTATATGACTCCCAGGCCTCTATATGTCTTTCAGCTTTTCCTCAAGTCCCAATTAACCAGTGAACAGCCAGTAAGTTTCTGTTAGTCTCGTGACATCAAGCTCTCTGATTCAGTGAGGCAGAAAAACAAGCAGAGAAGGAGAAAGAACTAATTGCTCAGCACCATTCTGTTGTTACAGCCTGCAGACTAGCATGTATTTGTCAGCACCGTCATCGAGCACAGCTCCTCTGATGGAGCAGAGTGTTTTCCCCTTATTTTTGCTGAGGATCATTCTTTCTGTCATCGGCATATTAGGAAATGGGTTCTTGATCATATCTGTCCTTCATTTGACACGAGTGAAGACATTTGAAGTGTTCCTGCTTGGACTGGCTATCTCAAACCTTGGGGAAATTATGCTTGTGGACATCTACGATGCCATTCTCCAATCTATGCCCAATCTGAACATTTCATGTATTGTGCTCAAACTTTTAAAGATCTGTGGAGAAAATGCCAGCATCTTTTTCACAGTGCTTATCTGCATCTACCGTTATCAGAAGATACACAACGCCGCCATGAGGATAATCGCACCTATATTTATGGATAGCAGGGATGCTGCCATTGGTCTTAGTATGGGATGCGTTTTGCTAGCTGTGCTTCTCAGTCTTCCGACTTACTTCATAACCCAGGACACTTTGCCTATGAAAAATTCGACTCGGGAACTCTGCACAGCAGATTTTTTCCTGTGTTCAGAAGCTAACTGTCCAATTTTAAACAATGTTTACAGGTACCTTTATATCATCATCTGTCATGTTTTGCCTCTCATCATTGTCACATGGACAAGTCTCTTAATCATCAAGATTTTATTTATTCAGCAGAAGGTGGTGGAGGCACATCATGAGGCAGATGCCACAGTTGACCACCACCACCACCACCACCACCATCATCATCATCATCATCATGAGCATGATGTGTTCCATCGGAGCACCATCGGCATTCTGGCTGCAATGGCACTCTTCCAGATGGACTGCATTTTATATCTGATTTTTCACTTAGTGTTTAATCCATATGACTTTCCTGCTTGGTCTCAGCTTGAATTCTTCATTGCAACTTTTTATACAGGTATCATCCCCTATATTTATGGTATGGGACATAACTTTTTCAGCGTGAAGCATTTCATGAAAGAATAACTATCCATGCAGATTTCAAAAAAGAAATCTGGAAAAAACTGTAATGAGCAAATGTGACAATTTGATTGTATTAATTAAAATCCTGTTATTTCAAAATGGTGTGTTTTAGGGGTATTTTAATCCACCATTAACTAACTGGTTAGATAGCACATGTTATTTAAATAATTGATATATTTATTTCAAGTCATAGACTACAGTGGAAGACACTACAATCAGTGCTGAGATAATAATTAATGTGATTATTTATAGAGCTTCTTTAATTAAAGATCAATTCTTTTATCAGTTTCTTCAACATAGAATATCAAATTAAATTTTTTACAACTCTTATTTATTTATTCTCATATAGAGAACAATCACATTATCCCTTTTTTCTATCTTGTGATTACTGTCAATTTCCCCTAAGAACAAAGGTGTGTGTGTGTGTGTGTGTGTGTGTGTGTGTGTGTGTGTGTGTGTGTGTGTGTGTGTGTGTGTGCGCATAGTGCCTTGTGATGGACTGGTGTTCCATTCAGGATGTATTTTCCACAGGTTGGACCTTATTACAGACACCTTTGTATTTGTCAAACAGAGTGCTTCTTGAATATTTTTATGTGTGCTTTCAATTTTTTAAAAAGGCAAACTTTTTTGACGTCATTATTCACAAATATTTTCAATATGTATTATAGGGTTTAATGTTGTAACACTATTATAGTTCTTGTTAATGGTGATACTTCAAATCAAGTCCTTTCTTCCAATGCCAGTTGATGAATTTGTCAAAGTAATGCTGGTTAAAGATGAACTTGCTTAGCTCTAAAATACAGTGCTGTTGTGATTCAAATGCTAGCTTACGGTTTCAGAATCATATTTGAAATATGGAAGCATATTTATAATACAACCGAGATGTGTACAGAAAGCAATGTTATTACAAAGCCTTGATGATGCTGCACACACACACACACACACACACACACACACACACACACACACACACACACACACACACACACACACACATACAGAACATATGCAGGGGTTGTACAGTGAAACTGAAATGTTTCACTGTACACTGGCCAATTTAGTGTTGGAGGTTTCATGACTAAATTTTGGTGGCCAATCTTCATTGATTGCACATTCCACCAATAAGAGCAGAGTGTGAAGGTTGAATTAGCAGAGCAATAGCACAGTTTTGCTTAAAATATTGTAATACACACAACATTATGGGTGGCATATCAGAGTTCAAAAGAGGACAAATTGTTGGTGCGCATCTCGCTGGTGCATCTGTGACCAAGACAGCAAGTCTTTGTGATGTATCAAGAGCCACGGTATCCAGGTTAATGTCAGCATATCACCAAGAAGGACGAACCACATCCAGCAGGAGTAACTGTGAACGCAAGAGGAAGCTGTCTGAAAGGGATGTCCGGGTGCTAACCCGGATTGTATCCAAAAAACATAAAACCACAGCCGCCCAACTCACTGCAGAATTAAATGTGAACCTCAACTCTCCTGTTTCCACCAAAACAATGTGAAGCATGGATTATATATATAGTATATGTGTATATTGTATCATCATTAACTTTTATGTCATACAGTGTGTGCATCACAGGCGTTCCTCTCTGAATGTTTCAGTAGTAAAACTTTTTTTTTTTTGCAGAGACAAAAAAAAAAACACATGTACAATGTGGCATCGGGTTGACTACACACTACATTCACGGGTCATGGTAGCACGCAGGCATCAGGATAATAATATAATGTACTGTAAGTGGGAAACCTCTATACTATATATTTGTTTTATTCTAACCCTAAAAAGAAAATGTAAATTCTTTTTTATGACAATGCAAACATTTACATTACATTTTCTTTCTGGGATTATGATATATGGCAGATGGAATAATTACTTGTTTACTTAAATCATAAATGATCCCTAATCCTGTAATCATGCATTAAAAGATGCTGAACATCTCACAGTCATCCTACACAGACAGCCTAATTGGTTGCCACCTGCTGCAATGTATGAGTATTTGCGGAGTTGTTTTGTGGGAAATAAATTAAGCACCGTGGGCATACACTCAGTGACCATCTTCTCAGGCCACACTCTCAGCACAGCAGTGACACACACTGTTACTAACAGTGACTGTTAAGGATGTGGTAATGTACTGTACGTGTTGCAGGGTTAAGATTCTTTTCCAAAGCAGTAGCTCTGTGGTTAATAAATAACACATGGCTGTGAAAAACTTTACATGCTATACTAAATATACTATATGTGCTGTACTATACATGCTTAAATTGGGCCTATCTGACAGGTTTATCTTAGACTTAGAATTATCCCAACGCACAGTATGTTGTGATATTCCACTGAGCCCCCAGAAAAGTCATAAAATGCTCCAAGGATCTCAGTTTAATCCTTTGTAGGGTTCAGTACAAATCCTTTGTAGGGTTCAGTACAAATCCTTTGTAGGGTTCAGCACAAATCCTTTGTAGGGTTCAGTACAAATCCTTTGTAGGGTTCAGCACAAATCCTTTGTAGAGTTCAGTACAAATCCTTTCCCTTATTCCAGAGGGCAACTCTGGCCCCTCAAGACCTCCACAAGACCTCTGGTGGTGTGCTGTAGTGTTTGACATCAGCGACATCATCAATGTCAGTGGATATGTTGGGGCTGTGAGGCCTCACGGATCTAGCACATTCCATGGACGCTTGATCGATCTGGGGAATTTGGGGCTGTGCCAGTGACCTTGAATTATTTGTCTTCCCCAAACATGGCTGGCTATGATGCACTGGTTGTTCTGATACCTTTCTACCTTGGCCTGCATTTTTAGAAGTTTATGCTACATTGGTGTTTCAGTGAGATGGGAGCAGGCTGTCGGCTTTTGGTCCCCACAGCCATAAAAGAGCCTTGTGTGCGCATTATCCTGTCATCAGTTTACTGGTATATAATTGATAATCAACATTCTTCAATTCACCTGGCTGTGGTTGTAGTGTTGTGGCTTGTCTATGTATGCTACAATGGACTCACAACTTTTTTTTTTTTAATCATTAGCAAACTTGGAAATTCAGTGTACCCTGACCAGCCACTATCTGCCAAAACACAATCTTTGCCACCTCTTAAGTGCTGGAAGAAAGAAAATGGTTTCTGAATTGACAAATTATTGCACCACATGATTTAATCCAAAAATTACATTGTGATTATTTAGATACATATCATGATTGCTATTTAAACTGCAATATTTAATTGTTTAACTGAATTTGCATTCAGATATATATATATCTAGTCTAACAGTGAATAATTAGACAAATGATCTCATAATGATGATGTTTGGAAATATTTATTTATCAACTCAAAATTATAATTTGATCAGCATGGCAAATGTTATGACACCTGTTATTATTCAGAACACACATGAGGTTGCAGCACAGCCTTCTAAGGGAACCTTTAATTTATTAATGTATAACCCTACAGTGGACTTTTTCCTTATAACAAATGGTTTGAATTGGAATACTGAAACCCTTAATTGTACTGCTAAATAGCCCTTTGTTTTCAGGAATGCAGTATAGTCACACTGCAGTTCCGCACAGATTTGAAATGTTCAGAATCGCAGGAAGAGGATTTGATAGTACGGCATAAAAGTGAAAAAGTTCAAATTAAATCATCTCTTTTACATACCATTTCTAATTTTATATATTGGGGCAACAGATTATTAAAAACAGAGAATAAATGGCAATTGAAAAAAATCCAGGTTGAAAGAAAGATTGACCGCTATGGAAACATCAGTGTGATGTCTTCCTGGTAATATTTATAAGGTTTTTGCCTTTCCTCATATTCGAGCAGTCAAATAATTATCCTACCAAAATGATGACCAGCATGAATGAATAATTTTTGCTGGTAATTAAAATTTATTATGTTGGAAAAGCAAATTGCCTGCACTTCAAATGATGTTAAAAAAAAAGAAAAAAATTATGAAGCTTTGTACATGGACAATAAAGAATAACAACCCACACTGGTACTGATATTTACATGCACAGGTTTATCTTTCTGACACAAAACTCTATCTTCTATTTTTTACATACGCAGCTAATTTAGACAACAAGATGTATGACCTATTTTAACAAAGGAATTAGCCATTTTATTGCATTCAATAATGATAACCCAGATTTAACTTTCGATTAGCTATATCCAGCATTGCATGATATAGTTTATAGAAAACTAAAATAAATAATCATAATGATGAGTACATATAATAAATAAATAAATAAATAAATGATGATGAGTACGTATAATGGAAAAAAACAATTACCCTACATTAGTGTCAGTGCATTCAGTCTCCACAATATGATAACCTCATATAATAAGACTCTGACATAAGACCAGTCGAAGACTAGCTTTGTCAACCTTGATCAATATTGGACCTTTAAAGAAACTGTGCAGTGTGGCAGATAAGCTGCCAGCCAGGTGTCCTTTAACTGCACTGTAAACCCTCGTGTTCAAAGTAATTAAACATACTGAGTACTGTTAACTGAAATAATTACAATTAGTTCAAATTAATAGACCTTGATGAGTATTTAGAACTTTTTGGTATTTATGAGCTTGTAGAAATTACACTTTTCAAGTTAGCTGAACAAATTTAATATCTTAAGTAATTGTAAGTACTTAAATAACAGTAACTGTCACCTTAAAGTTCCACCACTTAAAATCTTTCAGCCTAGTGATTTTGTGTCTGATGTCATCAGGGCAATAGGGCACTGGTGGCTCAGTGGTAGATGTTTCACCTGCCATGTGAAAGGCCCGGGTTTGATTCCCAGCAACTGGATGAAGTGCCTGTCCCAAGCCCAGATACGTAAAATGGGAGGGTTGCGTCAGGAAGGACATCTGGTGTTAAACCTGTGCCAAGCTTGTGTGCGGACTGGATTGTCTGCTGTGGTGACCCATTGCAGGGAGCAGCCGAAAGACCAACAACAATTTATTCGACTTGCAACAACTAAAAATATATATAATTGCTATTAAATAGTATGAGTTAGGCCACTCAATAATGTAAGTAAAGAACGATAAATATGAATGAGTACACAAACTCAAAAACTAATACTTCTGTTTACTTAAAATTGGAAACATCATTACTTTAAAAAAAATGATGTAACTGATTACCTCAATTTTTTGTTGTTGTTGTTTTGCCTACTTATTGTGCGTTAATGGTCTGAATACTTGAAAGCTTATTTAATGCTTAGTTAATAGTCACCATCCATCCAGAGGGAACGTGGAGGAGGGTGGTGATTACCATTGTGTTTATTCCCATTTTGCGAGCATGGTGGGATCTCCAGAGAACGTTTACACACGCATTCACACACTACAATCAATTCAGAAAGACCAATTAGCTTAATACGCCTGTCTTTAGATTGTGGAAGGAAACTGGGGGAAACATGGTGGGAATCCAACCTGGCAACTGAAGGTGCAAGGCGACAGTGCTAACCACTAAGCCACCATGCTAACAGTTAATAGTCACAGATTGTATAATTTATGAACTTCTGAGGGGCTTCACACTGGAACCACGTGCTCACTTGAGTGTACGGGTGTTTAAACATGAGAGTGGTCGCTTGGGCCATGCGGGTCGTATAAAGCGGATCTCAATTGCGCATTTCCACATTCTTACTGTACTTATGGGTTGCTGTTTGGAATTTGGAAAGCGACATATGTGCGACGTTTGGATGTTTCTTTTCTTTTTATAACGCAGTCGTGTCCCTTTAAGGAATATCGACATCAGGATGATGCAGTTATTTAAAAAGAGAGAGAGAGATAGAGAAAGTACATAGTAGCTACAGTATATGTTGAACAAGGTTGAGTTCCAGCGTCGGGAAAGACATTTAAAACTAATTGTGCTGTAACATCCGGGTTCTTCCTGCTGCGGGTAAGGACATTGTGGACTCTGCTGCGCTTCTACAGTCTTCAGCCCCGGCTCAGAGGTAAGACAAGAGCTACTGCTGGTGTTTAAAGGTACCACGGGTTGCATTTAACTCTTTCAGATTAAGATTTACACTTATTTTAACCATTATGGTTACCAGGATGATTAAAAAAAAAAAAAGGTCTCATGTGTACACGTGTATCTGTTTTGCCTTTGATGTTGTTCTGAGCACGCAGACTTGTTTTCCTCGTTTGCTGAATTATTTTGAGGTTTCACGCGCGGTAGAGCGGAAGACGCCGGAAAACACTGCACACACACACATATATACACACACACACAAACACACTAACGCAGTAATGGCTCAGTATATAGGATCATGGATGAAAACTTTAATGACGCGTCTGTCTTGCTTTTAAACAAAAGTGTTCCAGTAATTTTTTTCTCTCTCTCGATAATTTAAAATAAGTCGCAATGATATTTGAAGCATAACCAGTTGCGACCAGTTGTGACATATTGACCATGTGTCATGGTGTGTATGAGAACGTGTGAATGTGACAGCTGACGCAGCGCTGGAAAAGGCTCTGCAGTCCACTCCGTATCACTTCCAGACAAATTTGAGCATGATTGTGGTTTCCTTGTTGATAATGGCCTTGTAAATGTTTCCATTCGCTCTTAAACACATGCCACATGGTACAGGTTTACACCCTCACATAAGGCGTGTGTGTGCAGGGTGGGAGGGGGCTTGTGGTTAAAAAAAAAAAAAAAAAAAAATCATCCACACACAATCGATGCTTCACAGGGATGGAACATGTTTTGTGCAGTGTTTGTATTTGACCCTGAGCGCCTGGTGAACTTGTAATGATGCATAACCCTGCGCGACAGCTCCACTGTGACGTCATAACTGGTCAGATAGACATCATAGATGGGCGCCTCTGTGTTGATCCACATACTGTAGGTAAGTCCTTTCAAATTCATTCTGTTTATTCTGTGAGTTCAACACATTTAGATGTCCAAGTTGAAAGTTTAATATCTTGCCCACTCTCGGATAGCTTTCACCAAAGGCCCACCAGCCGATCACATGTCTTGTGTCTAAAAGATGGCTCGATGCCTATAGAGTTAGATTCCTGCTTTTTGGGTCAAGTGTCCCTTGGCAGAAACTTGCACAAAAACCTCCTACACAATGCACAAACTCTAAATTATTTCTCAATGACTTCCCTCCCTGGTATGCAATCCATTACATCTAAAATATAGGGAACAAAAATATACACCTGACTATAAGAGCCATTTGCAGGCCTGCCCCATCTTGTCAAAAAAAATAAAATAAAAAACTTTTATGTATTTGGGTGCGTTGTTTACTAATCCCAGTATTAGAAGAAATATGTTTGCTGTTTCTCATCTCATTAAAAAAAAATTAAACTATGTTAACTTGTATATACAGTATTATCTATCTAATGATGCCACTATCACCAGTAGGTTGCCTTGCTTCCATTTGTACTACCACTTGTCACTGAAGGCTGTTGACTCTAATTTAAAATGAGTCATATCCTGTGCAGGCAGGAGTAGTGGCTTGTTACCCTGGATTTGGTGCTGGTAAATAGTGGTTTTTTAGAGTAATGATATGATAGACAGTCGAGAGAGAGTTAAAGTAAATCAACTTAAATTATGCACAGTTGTCTTGAATGTCCTTGTGTGTTTTGGGTTTAAGGTTTCCCTTCACTAAATATAAGGGTTCTAGCCCAAAACTTGCTCCAGAATGGTAATGCCCTTGTGCATAAAGTGCGATTCATAATGACATGCATTGTAAATCCATATTTGCTCACTCTACTTAATTTGTTTTAATATACAGCTTGCATGCAAAACTTTGAATACATTAACATCAAAGTTATTAGTACACCTGACACAAAGTTATTTTTTACTATTATCCCCCAAATTTTTGTCTTCCATGCACCTTATCCTGTGTTGGGTCAGGGGGTATCATCTCATTGCAGTCTTACACATACTGTACAAACTATACCCCACCAAGACCAGAGCAAGACTGAAACTTTGAACCCTCAAGGTGGAAGGCAACAGTACTAACCACTAAGCCACCATACTATTTCCAGGTGGCCTCCCATCCAAGTGTTAACCTAGCTCAACACTGTGTACATATTTATAGTACATTTTTAGTTTAGACAACTATTCTAATATATTATATTAGAATAGTTGAAAAATATGTACAGTACAGTGTGTCAAGCCTGGTTAGCACATGAATGTGGCTCCGTGATTAGTATTTTTGCCTTCCACCTTCAGGATTGGGGGTTTGAATCTTACTCTGGTTTGAATCTTGCTCTGTGTGGGTGGAGTTTGCACATTTGTTCTGTAACTTTGATAAGTACAAGTTGCATGACCCAACACAGGAAAAGTTGTATAGATGATAAAAGTGAAGATGAGTGTTCTTAAATTAAAAAAGAAAAAAAGAAAAAATATATATATATAATTTAGACATTAATTTTCTGCTTAAAAAGATCTGATTAAAAAAATGTTGACCTAACATAAGTTGTGAGGGTGATACAACATAATAACTTTGTATCAGGTGTAGTAATACATTTCATATTAATGGTTAAAATGTTTTGAGTGCAAGCTGTTTCCTGTGTGACTCTCACAGGATTCTGACCTCAACCCTGGTGAACACCTTGGAAGTGATTTGTAGTTCAGACTATGCACTAGGCCTTCTTGCCCAGCATCATTGCCTGACATCATAATGCTCTTGTGACTGATTGAGCAAATCACAGCAATCATGCTCCAATCACATTACACTGGTAAAAACTCCATATTAATGCTCATAGTTTTGAAAAGCGAGTTCAGCAGACACATATGAGTGTGATGGTCAGGTGGTCACATACTTAAGGCCGCATAGCTTTGCATTACTACATCATATTTTATTGGGAGTATTTAATTCATCTGCGTGCTGTACATATCTGTAAGGCAGGCTTGTCTATCATAGGTCATAGATTGTTTTCTTGTTTGCCAAATTATCACAGCGCAGCTCTCTAACAGCCTCTGACTCAATAGACAGCAGCCTCTTTGGCATTTTAGAACAGAGTTCATTTTTTAATTTGAACAATGGGAAATTAACTTTGGCTTCTCTTTAATCTTTTGATTGCAGTGGGGATTTAGTTATTCATGTTTGTTTCTGCTCATTTAGCCAGTTTCACCATCTGTGGTAAATTCTCTTGCTTTGTGCCAAGTATCCCTGGCACAGGCTCTGGATTCACTGTGATTTCTTTTGCCAAATTAATTTGTATCTGTTATTATTTAATCATATATGGCGCAAAGGGTATTGGTGGTTAAGTGATCAAATCCTCTTCTGCCAAGTAGGAGACCCGGGTTCGGTTCCTGGCCAGTGCCCTAAACTCAGCCACTGATGTTGTGGCATGTATTTGTCATTTACCATCATTTTCTGAATATAAGCAAGCACATCACAGGGTATTGTTGGTTTTCCATTCATTTTAATATATTTTAATGCTAAGCAAAGTGCAGTATATATGTGTTAATGTATGAGTGAAATTTATTGAAACTTTAATTAACATAATTCTAAATGCTTTGATGAGCTGTTTGCATTGACTCAGTGAAAAGAGAGTCAATGCACCACTCGTTTAGTGTGGCTCAAAATAATTTGCTACACATTTGATCTTAAATCAGATGGTTGCCTGTATTGCACATTTTGACCACACAAGCAAAACGGATTAGAAGGTTTTATGTAATGTACGCCACATCTGTGTAGTAAATTATTGTGTAAAAGTACCATACTACACTACTTTTTCCCCTGTCAGAAAAGACAAAAATAACACAGCAAACTTGTATGCTGGCTGGCACAGGATTAAAAACATGCTCAAAACTGAACCACCATCCCTTATTCCCAGTAGCAGTACACAGCAAATTCCCCAGTGTTGAATTAACACTTAAGCATGTTGCATTAGCACTCAAAATAAACTCTGAAAGTGTTAAATAAACACTGGTCTCATTCAGTCCCACTTGTGGTGTTTGGGCCTGGATTGCATGTTCTTCACATGTTTGGTGGGTTTCCTCAGGTTTCCTTCCATAATTAGAGCACATGCAGATAAGATTGATTGGCATTCTCAAATACCTGTAGTGTGTGAATGAGTGTGTATTTGTGTGCCCTGCAGTGGATTGGCACCCTGTCCAGGATGTCCCCCACCTCGTGCCCAAAGTCTCCTGGGATTCAGACTTCCCATAATCCTGTACAGCCTAAGCGGTATAGAAAATAAATAAATTAATAATCGAAATTCTCATTTGAACGAAGTTAAGCTGGCTACTTGATACTGACACCACCTTTTATATGTCCTGTCACTGAAAATTGCTAACTGTAATTAAAAATGAGTGGCTTGTGACCATGGATTTGGGTGGTGTAGAAAAATATTAATAATAACTCAGACAAAAATGCTTGAAACGCTGCGGGCTACTAAATAGTACCATCAAGTTGCCACTGTTGGGCCCTAAGCTCAACCCACAACTGCTGCATAAGGGCATCTGCCAAATGCCATAAATGTAGTGTATAAGCTCTTGCTGTAGGTGGGGTATGTCAAAGTAAAAACAAATCATTGAGATAGAGAGAATTATTAGTAGACCTACGAAACAGGATTGTGTCAAGACACAGATCTGGGGAAGGATACAAGGTAACTTTTACAGCACTTTGAAAACAGTAGCCTCCATCATTCTCAAATGGAAGAGATTTGGAACAAACAACAGTCTTTCCAGATATGGACACCCAGCTGAACTGAGTAATTGGGAATGAAGGGACAAGCTGGGAGTTTGCCAAAAGCCCCTAAAGTATTCTCAGACCATGAGAAATAAAATCTGGTCTGATGACACAAAGATTGATCGATTTGGGATCAAGAAATCAGGCCCTGCACATCACCTGATTAAAACCATCCCGACAGCCGAACACAGTGGTGACGGCAGCATGCTTTGGGGATGTTTTTATGCAACCGGGACTAGGAGTCTGGTCAGACTAGAGGGAAAAATGGATGAACAAAAAAAAAGAAAAAAAGAGTGATCCTCTCTTTAGTAAAAACTTTCTCCAGAGTACTCAGGATCTCACTCTGGGGTGATGGTTTAGATTTCAACAAGACGATGATGGAAAAAGCATACCAACTCAAAAATAAAAACTAAAGAAAACTCAAGAGTGGCTTCAAAACAAATCAGAAATCAGCTAGTCTCTGGACCTGAACCCAATAGGGACTCTCTGGAGAGACCTGAAAATAGCTGTGGACTGATGCTGCCTTTTAACTTGGTTGAGCTTGAATGATTCTGCCAAGAAGAGTGGAAGTGATGTCAAAAAAAAAAAGGGTGTGCCATGCCATGCATAATTCCCAAGCAGATGTGATATCATTGCTGCCAAAGGTACTTTTTTATATATATATAAATTAACAAAATGTGGAAAACTTGAAAGGATCAAAATACTTTCCCTCAGTACTGTATGTACATCCTCGTTAATTCATCGAGCTTATGCACCTTCTCACATTCATTCGTTTGTTCTTTCTCAACCTCTCTCTTACTCATTTAACGGTTCGATCACTTTTTAAACCACTGAAACACTCATTCATTAATTTAGTCATAGGTCTAGAGCCCTTCCCAGGAGACTTTAGGCATGAGTCTGGGTGCCCATCGCAGGGCACACACACAAACACACACATTGTGTGCGCCAGTGTGTCAGGACTGTACAATACTGACAATTTTGGAATGCCTGTTAAACTAATCGCCATGTCTACGGCCTGTGGGAGGAAACTCACAGAACCTGTGCAAACTTCACGCACGCAGATCCAATGTGGAAAATCAAACCGTCGAGGAACTTGACCCTGGAGGATCAGTTCAGTTAGAATTTTTCTATTTTTACAGTTCTAACAATTACAATAGCTTTACAGACACTGAGATGTAGATTTAGGCCATAGTGAACAAGTCAAAGGTAACCGTGGCAAAGAAAATCTCCCCAAAACAATATCAGAAAGACATCTTGCAAAGAACTAGATTCAAAATACTGTGATTATGTTCACTACAGTTTAGTACAAAATAGGCTTCTGTGATATAATGCTATTATCATGATGCCTACAGAATACTACACTGACACAATATCAGCACTCTCTTCTGACTCATCATGAGTCACCCACAAATATGAAACCCAAGAGAGGCAAAAGTTTAGCATGCTCTGGTATTGGAGGCACTATTGGAGAATAGAGGCGATGTTATGAATAATTAGTCAAAAATAAGGCTTTTGACTCCCCCCCCCCCCCCTTCAGAGGCTCAGAAGTCATAGGACATTAATATTATCATAAATAGTGGGTTTTTTTTAACTGGGGTGAATTTTAAATGTGACTGAAGTCTGGAAACCATGAACATCACAGAGCTTCCTTAAGATCTTAAGATGCTTTGTCACACCTTTACTGCAGCCATCATTTGCTCATTGTTTGTGGGTTTTTTCCGCCTTCAGTTCAGTAATTGAAAATAATGCTTAGCTAAGTTAAGGGCCAGTTAACTAACTCAGCTATTTAAAAATGTAAATTTCTTTATCTTGTGTTGCTTTCATGGTGCATTGTGATTAGACATATTGAGAAGTGCTGTCTTTGTCAGTTTTGCAGTATAGCTCTATACACCTCAGAATTCACCCGTTACTTCTTTTAGCACTCAGGTCATCAGTAAACGTCAGTGACCAACTTCCATTGGCAGCTATATAAGGGCCATGCCTTAACATTGTCTCCACCATGGTTGACAGGTGATACGCTATGCTTTGGATCATGAGCCCCCTTCATTTCGTCTCCAGAGTCAAATTATGATCTAGTCTTTCTGTTTTTGTCTGTTACTAGTGGTAAAGGCTCTATATTTATATTCATGAAAGTATTTATTGATTGTAGACCTCCTCCAATGTGTTCATAAATTGACTAGATATTGTGAAGTGTTTTTTCTTCACTAAGGGAAAAAAAATATGTGAGCATCAGCTTCAGTTGTCTTTTTCAGTATTCCAAGTCTTTTGGTGTTGCTGAGCTCGCCATTCTATTCGGCCCGTTTAAAAATGTGTCGAATTGTTGGTTTGATGGGTCTCTCTGATGGTTCTGTCTGTTCATGATGACCTTCTTCACTTGCATCAGCACCTCTTCTGACTGCATATTGGGAGTTTCCATGAATATCTCAATACAAACTGCAAATTCAACACTATTCTACAGTACATCTCTACTATGGCTATTCCTATAATTTGATATTTTTTATTACAAATTCTGATTTATTTTCGTTTTTTGTTTCTCAATGTACATTCAATTGCAGATAATATCATTGCTAATTGCCCAAGTTGCACAAGACCCCAGTACTGAGCAAACATTTCCCAAAAACTCTCTTTAAAACCAGTTAACCTGATACTAATGTCTTACAGGTTAATGTTACTGCTTCTGAGAAGTTGTGCACACATCTGACTTTGTCCAAACATGATTTTTTATTTTAATTTTTTATTTTTTAGCTCTGGATGATTTCTTTCTGTAGTCCTGACAAGCACATTTGCAGTTCTCAGTTCTCACTCTCAGAAAGAGAGTGTATGATGTTGCATGTTTATTCATTCTAGGAAATTGTGTTTTTGCATGCTTTTATACTACTTCAATACATTGGTTGCACCTTTTAAAATGAGTGCCGCCCATTTAAATTTTGCTTAAATATCAACACATTTATCCAAAGCTACTTAAAAAATTATATCAATTCCATGTGTGACCCAGCCAGAAAGCCCTGCTAAACTCTATTTTGTGATTCATTGTTTTTTTTAAATTTTTTTATATAAAATCATTCTACATATTTATGATTTATGTAGGAAACAGTGAGTCACAAAAAATATTTTAGCTTTTTCAGATTTTCAGATATTTTAGATTTTCACAAACTGGGTCACATATAAATTTTACATTTAGAAATGTGTCTCTAATGAACAAGCCAGAGGGGATAGTGGCAAGGAAAAATCTTCCTGAGATTATATGAGGAAGAAACTTTTTTAGGAGCCAGACCCAAAAGGGAACCAATCCTTATCTGAAACCTATAAACCAGGAAATTAATTATAGTTTCAAGATAAAGTGTGTTTTGGTGAAATCATTTGCTGTACAGTAATAGAAACTTGAGGGCAAACCTGTTGATGAAAATTGCAGTGCTAATGCTGGTGTGGCAGTTCAAACCAATTGCAGTTCAATTGCAGCCATCTCCATGGTTTCCAAGTGTATCTTTAGGCTGCCTGTATGAGGCCATCCTCGGTAGCTGCAACTGGTTTCCAAGTGATGAGAACACAAACCAGATGAAGAGCATCAGGATGAATCAGAAGCAGTCAGGATCACTGCTGCTTAGTGAGTAGCCTGTGCAGCTAAACAGATAGCAAAAGTGAGAGATTAAGTATTTTTATTGACGTGCAATGGCAGACAGCATTTAAATGTCTCCCAAAACTCTTCATTTGCTCATTTACCTAAGAAAAACAATTCACAAAATTCATGAGTAAACAAGCGTTTTCAACCTAGACTTAGAACACTGGGACTGTGCCACCTACTGTAGACAGTTCAGGGTACCAACAAATAGCCTGCACGTTTTAATCAAAATTGACGTAGCGGACTATTTAAAAAAAAATTAAAACAACAAAAAAACAAGCTCACAAGCTAATTTTTATTTTTTACTCTGTAAAGCTGTTTTACGACAATTGCCATTGTTAAAAGCGTTATACTCTCAGAGCAAATCAATGCGATAGTTTACCGTGTATGGACAGAATGCGCTGAAGAAACATAAATGAAAGTGTGTCAGAGAATGGCTTAATTAAAAAAAAAAACGGAACATAGACTATGAAAACCGAAACTTCAAAGATGAATGGACATATCTATATGTTCATTCTTCCTGCAGGAAGTTTAAAAACAGTTTGTCTCGTACGTTCCTGAAACCGTGGCACTAATTAAACCCAGTACCGTGACAAAAAAACAGCGGAGCAAACGCCGTCCAAGGTGAGGGCATGTAAAATACCAGAACTGAGAATACAGTATGACAAAGTAACAAGAATCATTTCACAGTCATTTACAGTCCAGTAGCATGCAAATGAAGATTCACTAAGAATTCATTAAAAATTGTTGTTTGTATTCCATACAACTACGAGGTGTTATCAAAAAGGTTCAAGAGTAGTTTTGTTACACATCCAAAGATGGCAGCACATGGCTGCACACACAGTCACAGGGAGCGCCAAACTTCATAAGTCAGTGTGCCAAAAGACATTCGGAAGCTATGCAACTGGTGCTATTCTGACCATGTGTGTTGACACATTTGCGATTTCATCATGGACAGCAAGTTAGAACAAAGAGCGAACATGAAATTCTGCGTAAAACTAGGCAAATCTGCCACAGAGATATATGCCGCTTCTGCAAGTTTCAATGCTGGCAATGCTGCAACGAGTCGTTCAAGGTGTTTTGAGTGGTACGCATGCTTTAAGAGTGAAAGAACAGCACTGGAAGTTGATGAGAAATCAGGAAAAACTTCAAAGAGCTCAACCCCTCAAATGTTGAAACTATTTGGCAATTGTGATCGTCAGAGAACTTCCACAACCACACTACTCGCCAGAAAAATATTTAAATTATTAAAACGCCAGAAAAATATTAATAAGTAAGTAATAAGTAATAAAGCAATTTCTTGTAAACAGAGCTAATCTCAAAACTTTTTGATACTACCTTGTACAATAAAAGGCCAAAGTTCAAACTGTCCACATGTTTAATGTAGTTACTAAATATTGTAATTTAATATATAATATTGTTCTTGGTCTTTTGGCTGCTCCCGGCAAGGGGACGCCACAGCGGACTATCTGATCCGCACATACAAGCTTGGCACAGGTTTTACGCCGGATGCCCTTCCTGACCCAACCCTCCTATTTTATCCCAGCTTGGGATTGGCACTGCTTCCAGTGGCTGGGGTTTGGGCACTGGCTGGGAATTGAACCTGGGCCTTCCGCATTGCAGGCAAAACACCTACCACCTGCCACCAGCGACCTCATAATATATAACATTAAATTATACTATAATACTATAGCAATTTAGAGAGAGAGAGAGAGAGAGAGAGATTTGAATCCTAAAATAAAAATGAAATTCTGACCTTTTAAAAGAAACTTTTATTGATGGGAACTAATTCTGTACATATTTGTACTATTTCATCCATCCATCTAGGGACATCTGTACACTTTCACACACTACAGGTCAATTTGGGAATGCCAGTTAGCCTAATCTGCATGTTTTTGGACTGTGGGAGGAAACCGGAGACCCCGGAGGAAACCCAAGCATCGGGAAAACATTCACACAGACTTAACAGAGGGAATCAAACCAAGGACCTGTATGTGCAAGGCGACAGTGTTAACCACTAAGCCATGGTGCCGCCTTTTGTACCATTGTGTGTAAAAAAAAAAAAAAATCTGATAAGTTGTTTTCAGAAAATGTACTTGTAATTTTTTTTTAAATTATAGACATTTTCAAGACCTGTAGTTATGTCATGAAGGTGTTTTTTTTTTTTTGTTGTTTGTTTGTTTTGTTATTATTAGGCGTATTTAGAGCCTGGTGTAGTAGTGGATGTTTCCACATATTGAACCAGCCCTTCTCCAGAATAACTAGCTAAACTTAGCTGATATGTTGTGCATTATTTACAAATAGTTATAGCTTGGAAACAGCAGCTGGCGCTGCTCCTGATTGGATGCTGAGAATGTCAGGCTGCGCGTGCCTCCGTTGTCATTGGTGCGGCTGAAGTTGAGAGCAGCTTGCTCGTGCCGAAGCAGGAAGAGGACAGCGGGCAGCCAGCTAGCGTCCATATCACACACACACACACACACACATCAGCACTCTGCCTAAACACAAACCACAACACGCACAAAAAAACACATCTCCTTCGACATTCCGCAGGATTGTGTCTTTAACTGTGAGTATGGCGCTTTATGTCTGAAAACTCGACTTGAAACGATAGACATTTTTTTTATTTCGTGAACTGCACGCGACCCTGCTCGGGACGAATCGGTTTTCTCTTCGGTGAGCAGGGCGGATTGGGGCTGCGTGCTGGGGTTATTGTGCGATTTCCGAAAGCTGCGTTTGGTTTTTAAGGCGTGTTTCTTTGCTCATGCTCGTTTTTGCACCGAGGTGTTATTTTGTTTCTCCTCCTGATGGAGGCTGACGTCAAGCGAGCTGTGTCCGCGCGCGACGCAGCAAAAAAAAAAAAAAAAAAAATTGAAACGTCGTCCTCCTTCGGTTTGGCAGTTAACTTTAGTTTTTAAAGATTTCATCATACGGTGTTTAGGAGGCTCGTGCGGGCGTCGGTCGCGTCTATAGCAAATACAACCCCGCGTTAATATGCTCGTTTGTTATTTAACATTTTTGTCGCTCCGAAGTTCACGAGCGTGCAGTTTAGTCGGAAGCTCGCGCGTGCGGTCGGCCTCATTAAACGGAAAGCACGAGCTTGCACGGGTCAGGTGCAATAGCGCTGCTCTTATTCAGCTAACGATGTCTTCTGGGTTAACTACATACTGCACGGTGATTTTGTTTCAACTAGATAAAAAGAAAAAGCTTATTTAATCAGTGCGCGAGGAAGTCAGACACTTGAGAATTTACACTTCATTTGACTTCAAGTCTTTTTGCCGACATTTTTTTAAACAGCCCACAATCTGGAGGAGTTTAAATGCAGTGTCAAATCTCATTTACATTCATTCTGTATGCGCACTTCTTTCACCCTGAATTGCAGCAAGGCTTTTCATGATGCATTCTTCTTCTTCTTGGCACAGCACAACAGTCCATATTTGCCCTATGGGGCAGTTAGGGTTGATGTATTGGTTGTCAAGTTGTTTAAAAATTAACTGTGGCTTTTGCTAGATTTCCATCTGTATTTATATAAATAAAAGAGAGGTTTTGTCTGTACATTGGTTAGAACTTGCTCTTCCAATGATATCTTTACGATTCATACATTGGAGGACCGGAATCCAGCCTCAGAAAATTTCTTCTGTATGTCTGTCTGTTTGTATGTCTATCCATTCAGATTTTGTCACAGCATCACACAAAACTGGCTTGACAGAATGTAATCAAACTCCCTTCGGTATCTGCCTTGAAGTTAAACCTGCACCATAAAGTAAATCAAAATGTTGAGTAGGAGTTAAAAGTTATGAGCAGTTATGTGTAAGATTACGTTACAGCGTCGAGTGCTTTTTTGGACGAATACACCCTAGCAAAAGTTGCTATACACGTAACTTAGCAGAGCCAATCAATGCAATAGTTTACCATGGATACACAGACTATGCAAGCCTTGTGTATACAAGCCAGCAAAATCCATAATACACACACACACACACACACACACACGACAGCGTGACTCATCATTACTCATCATTGCTTCAAAAACACTATGGAAATTGTACCTTGCACCAAAAATCTTATCAAAATGTTGAGTAGAATGGAAGTTAAGGGTTGCACCAGGAAGGTCATCCAGCGTAAAACCAGTGCCAAGTTATGTTCGGATCGAACAGTCCGCTGTGGCGACGCCTCAATGGGAGAAGCCAACAACAACTTTAAATTATAAAAAATATTAAATAAACCAAAAAGTAAATAGCACAGTTTGAGCCCTATACTGTTTTGGCAAGGCAAAACATAAAAATCATCTTTATTCTTTAAGCCTGTGCTAATATACAAAAGGGAGTTGAAAGAGGATACAATGGAAGAGAGAGAATTCTTGCTGAAGGGTCAGAAGTGCTGAAATGTAAACGTACAAACTTCAGATTAACAGCTCAGAACTGTAACCACTGAGCACCCCTGCCAGAGCTTCGTCATATTCTCTCTGCTGGCATTTAACTTCTAACTGATAGTTGGTAACAATAGTAGGTTACGTCGGTTTCTCAAAGTACATTTAGAAGACGTAGTGTTATATTGCACCATCGTAACACGTTTAGAAACTGATATAACTTGTCTAGTATTGATTTGTGATGCATCATGGAGTGTTTAAAAAAATACTTCAGTCTAGTGCATCTGAAACAGTTTTCTCTGTCAGCCATATTAGTAACAGTGAAAGGATAAGCAGAAGAGTGGGAAAGGAGAAGAGTGGGAGCAAAGCAAATTTCATGGCATGAAAGAGACTAGCAAGATTGAGTGTACTCTCAAAAAAGATGATAAACTGTTAATTTTTTGCCTGTCATATTGCTTATGACCGGGGTCGTACATTTAAGTGTAAAGTAAAAGTTTTTAGTATCATTACACCAAAAGGGTATTACAGTCCAATTACAGTGTCAGTCAAAAGTCTGGACACACCTTCTACTTCAGTGGTTTTTGTTTTGTGATTTATTTTCCACATTCTAGAACATTGTTGGATTTTTTCAAAACTGAAGTAACACTGACTGTATCAGGTAATTAAGTAACAACAACAGTCAATAGTTATTTTAAGACATGAAGGTCAGCTGTTCTAGAATAGTTCTTTCAAGACCAGTATTGTCATGTGCGTTTGCAAAACCTATCAAGCACCATGATGAAACTGGATCGCACAAAGACCTTCCCAGGAAAGCGAGACCAGAACTTACCTCTGCTGTAGAGGAGAAGTTAATTCAGAGTTAACAGCCTCAAAAATCCCCAATTAACAAACATCACCTCAGATTAGAGTTATTATGATGGCTTTACAGAGGATAAGTAGCAAATACATCTAAATATCAACTGGATACCTTCTGCATTGTTTTACAGTATAGAAAGAAATATAAATCAAAATCATGAAAGACCTATGAATTAGAAGGTGTGCCCAAACTTTTGTCTGCTAGTGTACATTCATGGGAGAGAGAATGTTTGCCCTCCTTCAGTTCTATGTTTTTATTTGTCAGTGTCTAAAATCAATTGTATTTCTCTTCACCTGCTTCTTTAAACAGAGAGATAACCTCATGTGATAGGAACAACATTGACATCAAAAATTAATAATTTCAATAAGCTATATAGTAATTTTTCCCAAGAGGTAAACATTCAGAAACCAGGTAAGAAACACAAGTACAGTCTATAATTCAGGAATATTTGGAATAGTGCTGCATGATTTGATAAAAGAAATCACATTCTTTGATTTAAACGGCGACATTTAACTATTAAATATACCATTTTGCATTCATACATATTTGGACATAGCAAATAGTTGAACAATCGATCTCATTAAGAGGATGTTTGCCAATATTTATTTATCAAATGAACTCACTTTAATTAATTAACTCCCAATTATTTTAAAACATAAGCTAATACATAAATTATTGATGAACTCTACATAAATTCCATAATATGCATACATTGCCTGTAATAAAATAAAATAAAATGTCTTTTGCAATTAAATAATAGCACAGGTGCATACTGCGATTTTGCAGCACTAATCCAGAACCACATTTAATGTCAACGTGTATTATGTTGTTTCTGCAGATGTTTATCAGTCTTTCACATTGTTTTGGATAATTTTTTGGCATGATCTTTTGTAAAACCTTGCTTTAATTCGTTGATGTTTGATCATTCTCTTAAAATCCAATCATAGCCTGTCATTGGCTTGAGGATGGGGCTTTGCCTTGATTGTTCAAATATTTTAGATATGTATGGACTCTACAGTATGTACCTTAAAAAAGTAAAGTACACTATGTCTATGTTTCCAGGTGAAAGATTCGGATGAAAGGTACAATAGATAAAGGTACCACCATACTGGCAAGAAAAGGTAGCAGGTGACGGTTTAGCATCGTCAAAATATTGTGTTTCTCTGTTTTAGATTGTGCCTTTGAAATTATATTATTATTATTATTATTATTATTATTTAAATTATAATTTTTTGAAGATCTAGAGGCATTAAATTATCACCTTAACATCTAGATATTGTATTAATATTTTTAAATTCCTATAAACTAAATTACTCTACATTAATTAATAGTTTGTTATTTAGTTATTACCTGATTTATTTATTTTTTCTGTGATAAATACAGTACCAGGCAAAAGTTTGTACACACCTTCTAAATCAATGATTTTTGTTTAGTGATTTATTTTCTGCATTCTATAACAATGCTGATTTTTTTTCTTGAAACTATGAAATATATGACATCAACAACAACAATGTTATTTTATTGTTATTTTAAGGCACAGAGGTAAGCTGTTCTAGAACACTTATTGTCATGTGCATTTGCTAAACCCATCAAGCACCATGATAAAACTTGCTCTCTTGAAGACCTTCCCAGGAAAGCAAGACCAAAACTTTTCTCTGCTACAGAGAAGTTCATTTAGAGTCACCAGTCTCAAAAATCACCAGTTAACAAACAGCACCTCAGATAAGAGCTGCTATGAAGGTTTTACAGATCATAAGTAGCAGATACATCTCAACATTAACTGTTCAGATGTGATTATTGCATATTTTGGATGCCTTCAGCAATGTTTTGCAATGTAGAAGGAAATAAAATTCAAGACCATTGAATTAGAAGGTGTGTTTAAACTTTTGACTGGTTTTATATAAAGTGAGCATTCTGTAAAGAATGTAAATAAAAGGAAACTGTTGTCTATTTAATGTTTTCCTACTGCATCCTTTCACCTGTTATTTGACATGACTCAGATGTTAAAGCAGCGCGTTCTGAATCTGCAGTTATCTTTATTAGCAAGCTCAAAGGGTTGCCTCGCCGTAGACATGTTCTAGTTAATTTATTTTAATGGACCGTATCAAGGTGTCTAATGACCTGCAACAGCCACCACATGTTTATTTGGAGCTCGTTATGCTTCAGATTAATGGCGGCGCTGGTTCTAAGAGTCAGTGAGATCAGAAAACAGTCCTCGCGAAGTCTGAAACAGAAGTTCTCGCTTTTACGGTGTTGTTGGTCTTATAATTTCTAAATAAGGCATTGAAACGTTTGTTCTGAAATGTATGCAAGTGAAATTTCAGTAACACTGTAGGAGTGTGATTCTGCTAAGCTTGGTGTCATTAATTTTCATCTTAATCATGGCCTAATGATTAGCAGTCAAAAGGCTTACAACATCATAGAATGTGGTACAATAGTTTGTCTATTTTTGGTTTGATTTATCATTCTTGATTTTATTCAATGTGATGTTGCAGTATTAAATTTTGATGAATTGCAGACTTTGACTACTACCAGTAAATAAGATGTTTTGGGGAGGTAAATCAATAGCAATCCAGAGCACAGTTATCTGAAAACCCCCAAAATGTGTTCAATAAGCTTTTCTGTTCACGTCATACAAAGTGACAATCTGTTTGCTGCATTCATATCGCTGCTAAGTGAATCGATCTGGCTTTATTGTTTAATGCCGTGCTCTTTAATATGTCCTTTGAGACTGAATGAATATGATGTGTCCTGTGCAGGAATTGTGCTGCTGTCAGTAATGTTTGTGGAAAACTTTTAACAGTTAAGCATCCATTATTTATTATTATACAAAAGTTACGTACATTTAGCAACACTTGGGTACGATCAGCTTTCCTGGGGTAATAGGTATTAACATCACTGGGACGTTTAACTATATGTATCACTCCGTGTTCCAGGTATTCTAATAGCCGCTAATCACATTAAGGCCATATCCACACATAGCCAGGTATTTAAAAAAATAGAGATATTTCTACTTGGTTTTTTAAAAATAATTCTGTCCACACGACCTAGGGTTTAAAAATATATTTGCGCTTTGTAGAAGTCCGACCGGGTCTCGTCCAAAACCGCCATCGGTTTCTGTGGGCTCTGTGTCGACAGAGTGAGCTTAGTAGTACATTCAGGCACCTCTGTTGATTAACGTAATGTCTGAGTAACTGTGCATGTATGTACACGTATGTAAAAAGTCCAGTAAGCAACGTTAACACAGTCACAGGTTTATTGTACGTAAGTCCACCATTGCACAAATATCCTCATAAACAAAGCTGACGTCAAATTCAGGGAGACTAACACACAGACATTGATCTCATCAGCACACAAGGTGTGGACGTTACAACAAGCCAAAATCTCTGTTTCTCCTGTCCACACAATACCACTGAAAACAGAGTTTTGGAAAATCTTCACTTTGGACAGAGTTTTCCAAAAGCTTTGTTTTCAACGACCAAAAGTGCGTTTGCGCGTAGACAAAAGGCCAAAACTGCAGACAAAATAAATAAAAATACCCAACCACGTGTGGACATGGGTCACAATACTGAGGAGAGAGCAACTGGCTGCCAGAAAGAAAAAAAAAAACATTCAAAACCAGTCACAGAAGCACTTTTATGTCATCCTTAAAAAACATTTTGACTAATGTCTAAAGTCTTTCCGAGCCCCATCTGAACCATTTGTGTACTTTTATTTGTGGCTACAAAGCTACCTAGTTGGTAACACACGGTTACATTAAAAATCACTCTCTACTAATTGGTGTGTTTGAGACATGTGATATTAACTTAACCTCGGAACCCAGAAGTTAACAGAGCTGATATTCTAAACTTGGAATAGTGGAAATATAAAGAGAAACGTAGAATATTTATCCAGCACCGTCATGGTTTACATTTCCTCACATTTAAAACGACTTTCACCTCTGTTAATTACACTAACTGTCTGTCTCCAGCTCCACCGGTAGCGGTTAGTAGGTTCCACCAGTTGAGGATGTATATGTGTTGACAGAGCAAAATAACTGGCTAAATAAAGAAACAAATTGTAATAATAAATGGTGATAATGTATGCAGTGGTGTTTGCAGAACTGTTGTATAAAAGCAATATCACACTCGAGGTCATGCCTTATTGCTGGATATAACATAGCTGGAATATGGTCAAGGGCTCAGTATAGCACTCTCTTATGTGATATGGCTTAATTATACAGTTAGCTCGAGAAATCGCCAGTAGTCCAAGGGTGCCACAATTATTCTTTTGAATAGGGAACCCCTATGAAATGCTTTGAATACAGTGTAGCCTTGGGTTAAATAAAAAGCACGGTAAAGCCTGAATAGTTACTGAATAGTTACAAATCATACAAATGTAGAGCGGGGTAAGCAAATTAAAGGTCTAAATCTAGTATTCAGCAGCTGTATTTGGCAATAGTGTTTAGCAGTTTTGTGCAAATAATGTTATGAAAGAATTGAAATGCTGAATTATTCCAGTAAGCTAATGATAGACTGTATAATGGGTTGTGAATCATTCACAGTATTGTATGTTCAGTATCAGTATATTCAGCTTTTCCAGATTAGAATAAAGCTGTGATTCAGATGTGGATGACTAAAAACTAACGCTGATGAGATAAAAACAAGAAGCGAGGGAAAAAAATAACTTGTTTCAATTTATGGAAATCACAGTTTTCAAACACAGTTTCCAATATGACTTAAGTAGCTTTTAATCAGGAGTTATTGCTCTTTCGTAATAGTTATTATTTTATTATTATTTTTGTTATATTTATGATTGAATTTTAAACACATTATTTCTATTGCATACTTTTCTTATTTCTGTATTACATTTTCAAATATTTTACATGATGTTTATCTAAGTCTTATACACATATTTGGTACATAAACTGTGTAAATGAGATGAGACTGTGCATTCCCAGCATAGTCAAGTGAGAACATTATGATATTCACTGTGGCACTATTCCTGTTATCTCATTACAGGTGTGTGCACTACTGTTTTTTCCCCCACTCTGGCCCACTTTCACAAACATCAAACATTCTTGACTATTCATGTTTCGTGCTTTATGTCATTAAAACACTGTGACCCTGCTGAGGTAAAATCAGTTACTGAGAATTAGGAAACACAATATATTATACAGAGCCACTTAAGGAACCCATCACATCCACAAACACAACGTCTCCTCACGTCTACTCAATTACATTTCATTGCCCCATTGCCTGCTTCTGTAACTTTTTGTCACACCTCTAGTGTAAACCCATATCTGGTGTTAAACAAAGCTAAGAAATAGTTACATTGACAGTATCCTTAATGAGATAATCTATTTCTTAAGCAGTTTTATTTCTTTGACCCTTTTAGATTTTCTTGGAAAGCATGTGATGAGCCAAGCTCAGAAACAGGTCTTCCTCAGCAAGAGTGGTGGCAAGTGCTGTAACCATGTAGATGGTTGTCCCCATGGGAAAACCATGGGTAGAGCTTGGCCTGAGCATTGTTTGAAGAAGGCCAAGGCATTAAAGCATACAGCCAAGAGAGACAAGCAAAAGAGACAACAACAACAACACATGGAAGACTGGCTCCATGATGGATCTAAGACAGGAGCCAAGTTAAAAAAGGGCAGGACTATGAAGGTTGTGTCTCAAAAGGGCAATGCAAAAGTGTCCAAGAAATTGAGGGAGGAGAGGAATAGGAAGCTATACCCCCTACGACGAAGAAGTAACAGATCAAAAGATGAGGCCTTAAGTTGCCATGTCCTGCTTACCCGCCTTGAGGGGAATGATTTTGAACCGGACAGTGAATTGCATGAGAAAGAACCAAATGCAATTTCCAAAAGACGTCGGCGAAAAAAGAGAAACAAACTCAACCAAAAGCTAGTAAACACCAATGAACCAATACAAATACCATCTAAAACTAAATATGAAGCAAGTACAAATACAGTTCTAGCTCAGGAGCCTCGTAAACGCCGGCTTGCCTCTCTTAATGCCGAAGCTGTCAACAGCCTGCTGCTGGAGAAAACAGATGTACCACTAAGCAGCAAGCTCTCTAAGAAACAGCACCATGAGACCACACCTGTTTTTAATGAAACAGACGATGCGAAAATTTGCTCCCTGTCACACACTGCTGCTCAAGCCCACAAGACTGAGAAGTGCCAAAACCACAAGAAGGCCAGGAAGAGAAAGTCCGAGGAAAAAGACAGCAATGATCTGAATCTGTACACTCCTACTCCAAAACGGCTCGCCGGACTCAACGCTGCTGCTCTGATGAAGCTCACAAGCTCCACTACAGGAAGTAAGCAGCGAGTAAAAACGGACAGTAAAAATATTGGTTCTGCAGGGAAGCAGACTGCATGCTGTAAATCCCACGTGCAACAGCCTAAAAAGCAAGGACTCAAAAAGGCTATACCTCAGGGTGGTGGTGCAGCACGTAAGATAAAAGGAAGTGAGTCTAAACTGAAGTGGGACGGACCTGCTGACTGTCACTGCTTAGCCAAATCAGGGTATCATTCTCATGGCATGATGGGATATCCTATTAAAGTGGTAAAAGAAGAGCAGGTGGAAACTGAGCTTGGGCCTTGCTACTGCTGTCCTGCAGAAGGCTCAGTAGAATACTGTCACAGGTTGGCACTGTATTTGAGCCAGAAGGCCTGCAGTGAGACAGACAAGCATCCTGTGACTTCAGTGAAGCATGAATGCCTGGTAGCCGCGTCTTCTCTGGCCCACCCAGCCCTCACCCTCAGTGCCCACCCGTGCCTGTGTCCCGACCCCTGCTACTCTAGTTACTACGTTCACTTTGCAAATCATGGGCCTCGTTCAGTTTGTCTAAGTTCGCAGCCACTACCATGTGCACACAGCTCCATGTGTCCCAGCAGGGTCCCTGCGTCGAAGCTGCTGCCCACCTCTGTCTCCCACGCCTCAGGAATCTCACACCCTGCCTTCTGCAGTTCAGTCCGCTCTCCTTGCTGCAGTGAGGGCTGCAGGGTTGGCGGTTACACTTTCAGCACTATGCAGCCTGTCACCAGCAGGGCGTGCTCTTATGCTACAGGCTGCACCAACTGTAACCATCAAATCAAAACAGGTAATACATGATAAGGGAACTGTTTAAAATCCTGTCTATATCATATTATTTTGGCATGATCCCTTTGGGGCGTACAAATAAAAAGTTAAGTTCTCAGTAACAATGAGGTTTTTCAACTTTTTCAGTAATTATCTGCTGAATATCAACAGATAGTTATTTTCCACCACAATTTCATTGGACTTGAGGAGAAAGTTTCATGTCGTGTCCAATTTTTGTGTTTGTGCGTCTGTCTTGAAAATTATTACTTAAAAATGCAACAGAGAGTTCGCCATCTGGAAAAAGGGTTTCAGACATAGCCTCTTCAAAAAAGTCCATTTAAAGAACCGCTAAACAGGATGTAGGTTTCGTTCACAGGAATTTTTTTGTACAGTTACCTGTTGCTTTTGATTTAAAAGAGAGTAATGTCTGATTGGTATGCTCCTATGCATGTAAAAAATACTCCACCCTTCATTAAAATTCTCTACTGAAGGTTAGTTAAGTTGCCAGAATAAATGTCTTGCCAGAATAAATGTATTCTGGCCATCCATTCAAATGTTGTGATGGAAAAAAATGTAAAGTTATTCACTGTTGTCATTTCACATTAAAAACCAGACAATCTAGTGCTAAAAATGCAAAAGCACAGTTCACAGAAAAGCCTTTTACAGCATTGCATTTTAATACATTTTCTGCTGGATGCCAGAAATTCCTTTTGAAAGTAGTCTTTTTTAAGTCATTGTAGATAAATTGTCACTCATACTAAACACTACGCTGCTTTTTTGCTTGTGCAGAAGGCTACTCTTCGCCTCAAGTGGATCAAAGTTCCTCTCTGCTTGTTCCACCAGCCCTGCCCCTTTCTAACTGCCCATTGCCTAGGTTAAGCCAATCCTCTACGGTTCTCCCACGTCTTCTAAACACACTTGCAGACAACAGACAGACAGAGGTCAAGCTCCGAGGACCAAAAGAGTGCCCTCAAAAAACCAAACCACCCAATGGCTCTATTGGCGCAGGACCTACAAAACTGACTCAGAAACAGCCAGTTCCCAGCCCAGTAAGTGCCAAACACCAGAAAAAACTACATCGCCACCGGACAACGAATGGCTGGCGCCCTTTTGGAGAACCCATAGAGAAAGAAGTCTTTATTGCGGTGAGTTTTTTCCCTCTGGTTGTTAATGTGGTTTGCCCTAAAAGAGCATTCCCAAAGAAAATGCCTTGTTCTGCAGGGGGAGGACATGACGGCACTGCGTCAGTGTTATGAAGGAGTAATGCGAGACGGAGAGGTGATTCGGATCAGAGATACCGTGCTGTTGCGGTCCGGACCACGCAAGAAATCCTTACCATATGTGGCTAAGATATCAGCTTTGTGGGACGACCCTAAGACAGGTGAGGAACTGTTTACTGTGATTATCAATGCACTTTAAACTCTTATATTGGTATCGAGTTTGTAGGGAACTTCTAGAAGCTGCTATTGACTAAAGTAGACTTGCTTTTCTGCATTTCTTAGAGGACATAAAAATGTACACTTAATTCCTGATAAAATGTTCTTGCGTACATGTAGTTGTTTTGTGCTTATAGAGGATTACTGAAAAGGGGAACTGTACTGGAAGATTCTAGTTATTAGCAATTTTCAGCTTAAGTGAAAAACAGTGCTCAGCTTGATTCATGTACACGCTCATACAGTAGTGGAAGGCCACTTATTTAGGATTTTTTTTAATGCACATGGATTGCTTTCTATGTGTGTTTATACGTTTACATGTGTGTTTACTTGTGTGGTTACGTTTTAATGTTTTAACCGATTGTTAATGCCACTAAATATTAGTTTTGTATATATATAGCATGTTAACGTTTAAAAAGTTTATTCATAATGTTTAAAGGCGAGTTACATAATATGAGACATAGCAGAATCAAATTAGTTTATTAGAGAGAATGCCTCTCTGTCTTAGCTTTTTTGTTTGTTTGTTTGTTTGTTTGTTTGTTTAATGTTAAGACTGTGACACTCCAAATGTATTTAAGTTAATATCCTGCATGTTGTTAAAGATTGTGCTGCGATTGACCTTTGCTTATTTGCTTTATCTTTCAGGAGAGCTGATGATGAGCCTCTTCTGGTACTATCGACCAGAACACACACAGGGAGGCAGAGATCCCAGCATGCACTGTGAGGTGAGACATTAACTCATCGCAGACAGCGCTGATGGGCAGCTTACTAATGTTTCCTTTTTTACTTCAGAGTAAACACATGCTTCAGCCAGGCTTATTCTACAGTCAGTGTTATACTGCAGTAAGCTTCCATTTAGTTGTTTTGAAGGGAAAAAATACAAAAAATGTGAAACGTGAACAAAAGCTATTAAGACTTCCCTCTCATATTTTGATAGTTTATAAGAAAAAATAATGTTGACATAAAAATATATAAAAATAATAATAATAATAAATACAACATAATAAAAATAGACTATATAATATTATGATATTATTTGTATGAAAGAAATCTTTGTAACTTTACACATTAAATGTTTGGTTAAGTTTTCGACAGTCCCAGTCATGATTTGTGATGAAATTGAATGAAGGCATAAAACTGATTTACAGGAGTCTTCAAGCTTAATACGGTGCTGAGACTCTTAAGTTAGATGAGACTCTAATTGTTTTTTACAAGGCTGTATGTCTGTGAATGATGATTCTGGTCGAGGTGGCTCGGAGCCCACTGCAAACATTCTCGTGAACATACAGAAAAGTACAGCGAACGCTTGATCCATGAATGAAATTAACTCCACTGATAACTTGTTGCCAACTCGCAGAAGAGATTGCACATCTGTTTATGTGAACTGTACAGACAATCATTCACAAATAACACTTGCCTTGTACAGTCCTGACCTCAGTCCAAGCCGTCTCCAAATGTTTGGGCCATTAAAGTAGTTCTTGGGAAAAGTTTGTGAGCTTTATGAGATCAGAGATAGAGTTTTTTTTTATGTCAACCAGGTATATCAACCTCAACAGTTTGGGAATCCTTAAAGGCACATCTAAGGGGGCATATTATTTAATTTTGTGCAAAACAAAATAAGAAGACCAGCAAACAGTTAACAAAATTAGCAGATAAGATAAAGAAATTGGACTCAATGTCACCTACACCAACTATACTCAAGCAACGCCTACTATTCCATGCAGAATATAATTTCATTTCGACAAAACAAGCGGAATATCTGGTTTTAAAAACACGCTCCTCATTTTATGAGCACGGGGAAAAAACAGGTAGATTGTTGGCCAATCTGTTGCAGCAGCGATCGGCTAAACAAGGTATACCCGAAATTAAAACTGGTCATGGTATAAAGCAACCTTGGATTGCCCCAGGCCCAGTCAACCAATTCACAAACAGGGTGGCGCTCACATTAACAGACACACAATTGTATATTTAGGTCTTGAAAAAAGAGAAAGAGAGAAGATAAAAAATAAAAAATCATCCAGAAATATAATTTTAATTTTGCAACAGAGTATATAACTATGTACCATGAGTATGATGAAATAAATTAAGATTGTTTGAGATTGTCCACATAGTCAATAAATGGCTGCCACACCTTAAAAAAAAAAGTTTATCTGACCCTCTCAATGAGAATCAAATTTTTTCCATATGAAGGCAGGACACAGTCTCTCTCACCCACTGGGTATGAGTAGGAGGGCGAGGTTCCCTTCACTTTAACAAAATAGCTCTACGTGCCAGCAATGAAGAAAGGGCAATGATTTTATGCTGTGGCGAAGATAACTGTAATTCCACTGGGGCAACCCCAAACAGAGCCACCTGCGGGTCCGGCTCCAGCCTATGGTGAAAAACTGCAGAAAATCCTGAAAACATATTATCCCTTTATCAGACCAAGACTTAAAAGAGCTGTCGTGCATTGCAGGCAAAAACAAATGATTGTGAACAATAGGACTGAGGAGGGAAGGACCTGCGAAACCAAATGATCTCCTAAATTGAGTCCATATCCTGAGTGAGTGTTTCACCACTGGGCAGTTTACATTACTATATGAAACTAAATCTAGCCTGGATGCAAGAAGAGCCGGGAGAGAAACCTGATTATGTGCATATACCTCCATATTTACCCAGGGTGGTTTGCAAGGCTGTATGTGGTAATGCCACCAGTACAAGGTATTGCGCATGTTTGCTGCCCAGTAGTAAAGCCTAAAATTAGGCAAGGACATCCCCCCAGCACATCTAGTCTTCTGAAGGTGTGTCTTCCTCAACCTGGGATGCTTACCATCCCAGATGAAAGTGAAAATGACAGAATCTAGGGATTTAAAAAATGATAAAGGAATGAAAAAAGGTAAACTTTGGAAAGATAAAGAAATTTTGGGAGAACTGTCATCTTAATGGAATTAATGCGTCCAATAAGTGATAGCCTTAAAGGTGACCACTTTAAAAGATCCTTTTTAATTCGCTCCAGAAGCTCACCAAAATTATATTTAAACAACTGTTTATACTGGGGGGTGATACAGACACCAAGGTACGTGAATTTATTTTCGACTATCTTCAAAGGTATATTAGAGTATTGTGACTGCTCCCCCGCCACGTTGACCGGAAAAAGTTCACTTTTATGCAAGTTAAGTTTATAGCCAGAAAGCTTACCAAAATTCTCAAGCAGAGCCAGGGCCGCAGGCAGAGAGGTCCGGGGGTTAGAAATATAAAGCAATAAATCATCTGCATATAATGTCACCTTATGTATGGCCTTGCCTCGCACAACTCCAGCAATTTGCTGACATTCGCGCAAGGCGATTGCCAGTGGTTCAATGGCCAGAACAAATAACAATGGACTTAAAGGACAGCCCTGTCTGGTTCCACGTTGTAAATTAAATGGACAGGAAGACATCCCATTGGTTAACACTACGGCAGAGGGTGCATTATATAATAGCTTGACCCATAAAAGGAAGTTTGGGCCAAATCCAAAATTTTTCAAAGCTAGAAAAAGGTATTCCCACTCTACTCTGTCGAATGCTTTCTCAGCATCCAGGGAAACTACACATTCTGGAATAGAGTGGTGTGGAGAGTGAATTATATTCAGCAATTGGCGTATGTTAAAAAATGAATGCCGATTCTTTATGAAGTCTGTCTGATCAGGGGAGATGATAGTAGGGAGGACAGTCTCTAACCTCAAGGCAAGCACCTTTGCTAAAATTTTGACATCACAACTAAGTAAGGAGATAGGTCTATAAGAAGCACAATCTAAAGGATCCTTGTCTTTTTTTAAGCAGCAGCGAAATACATGCCTGACTCATGGTAGGAGGGAGAGCCCCTGATTTAAAAGAATCAGTATAAGCTGCTGTCAAAAAAGGGGCAAGCTGCTTACAGAACCTCTTATAAAACTCTGATGGAAAACCATCAGGTCCTGGTGATTTCCCAGACTGCATGGCAGAAACAGCAGCCACCACCTCTTCCTGCGTAATTGGTCCCTCTAAAGTCCTACAGGTGTCAGGGGATATGGTAGGAACCTGTATTTGGGTGAAAAAGAGATCCATATCTCCTTGTGGGGGAGAATCAGTAGCGTATAAAGAACTATAAAAGTCTCTAAATTTATCATTAATGATGCGCAAATCAGTTGTGATGTCACCATTATCCAGGCGGAGACGACCAATGATTTGCTTTGCCTGGAACCTCCGCAGCTGGTTAGCCAGTAACTTCCCAGACTTCTCCCCACTCTCATAAAACGCACTCCTCGTTCTCCTCAAAAGGGACTCAGTCTCATTGGTTAACAATAAGTTTAGCTCTGTTTTCAATTTACGACACCTCTCGTATATATCCAGAGTTGGTGAACTAGCATATTGACCATCCAGTCGAGCAATTTCATCAGATAAAGATAACTGCTTCTCTTTCAACTTCCTCTTCTTAGTGACATCATATGCAATGATCTGACCTCTAATATATGCCTTAAGGGTATCCCAGACTATTATATTAGATATGTCTGAAGAGACATTAACATTCAAAAAGAAGGAAATCTGGTCAGAAATAAATCCAACAAAGTCATCATCTGCCAACAACGAAGTGTTCAGCTGCCAGCTCCTTTTAGGAGAGGGTAAATTCGAAAACCTTAAATCTAAGATTAGGGGGGCATGGTCTGAAATAATTATACCTTGGTATGCACAGTAACAAACATCAGATATCAGGGCGTTATCCAAAATGAAATAATCAATTCGAGAGTATGAATGGTGCACATTTGAAAAAAACGAGTAATCTCTCTTTTGAGGGTTCAAGAAGCGCCAAATAGCTGAAAGACCATTATCTGAGAAAAAACTGTTTAAGTAGTTGGAGGATTTACTGGGAGCACACTTTCCTGTGGAAGAACGGTCCAGGACAGCATCCAAACAACAATTAAAATCCCCACCAAGTATGAGAGAGTGAGAATTGAGGTCTGGAAATTGCAAGAGGGCATGCTTAAAGAAGGTGACGTCATCAAAATTAAATTAAAAATTTAGAATTAAGTTCTTGTTACATAGGGTGCCTGTAACAATGATATAGCGCCCATTCTTATCCGCTATGATATTGTTTGGAGTGAAAGGTACATTCTTGCCAATCAAAATAGCCACGCCTCTTGCCCTTGCCTGAAATGATGAATGAAAAAAATGTCCATTCCACCTGTGCTTAAGGTAAGAATGATCTGAGTTGCGCAGGTGGGTCTCTTGTAAAAAAGCAATATCTGTTTTATGCAACCTAAGATGCGCAATAATTTTACCTCGTTTTACTGTATCATTTAAGCCCTTAATGTTCCAGTTCATAATTCTTAATGCTCTACCCATGGTACAAAAGAAAAAAAAGTTCTGGACTGCAAACGGTATTTAAAAATAAGGAACAGTCTTAAATGGAACACGAAGACCCACATTACTATGCAGAGGGAAAAAATATACACCACAATTGCGGCGTCACCCTCTAATAACCCCCAACCCTCCCACTATATCAATCCTCCCCCCAAGCATAAAACCAACAAACCTCCTAAACACACCCGCCAACTTCACACACCTCCTAATCTCTCCTTACCTTATGCAAACTCAGCCCTGTACATCAAAAAGTCCTCCTTATAAGGCATAACAATCCCGTACAGTCCGTATATGACACGTATTTACACTTTGCAAACGACCGTCTACACAAAACAAACTGAAGCCTCGTAGTGTTCCCTACTACGTATTACAGTAAGTTTTCAAAAAGTTCTCGGCCTTATTCACCGAGGTAAATTACTTTTGTCCACCTTTTTTAGTTCTGATCCTCAACCTTGCTGGAAAGAAAAGGGATGGTTTAAGGCCCTGTTTATACAGCTTCGCCATAACCTCACAGTACTGTGCTCGCTGCGCCATAACTTCTGGACTGTAGTCATCGTAGATGGCGATCGGCTCGTGCTGATATTGTAGCGAGCCCCTTCGTTTCCGAGCCTCCCTCATCACGGCCTCTTTAATCTGATAGCGGTGAAAGCGAACTATCACCACTCTTGGTCTTCCGCCTTGCTTCGGTTTAGCCACAGGAGCTCGATGTGCCCTGTCAATCTCCGGAGGAGAGGACAGAGTTTGTTCGCCCAAAATGTCCATCAACAGCTGTGAAAAAAACGCAGACGGTTGTGGGCCCTCGACGGATTCCGGCACTCCAACAATCCTGATATTGTTACGCCGACTCCTACCCTCCAGGTCCGACATCTTAGCCTTTAATTTAGCACACGTCTTGGTTAGCTCCGAACATACCACTTCCAGCGAGTCTGCATTAGATTCTAGCGAGGTAATTCGTTTACTTTGATCCAGTACTGCCGCCTGGACTGAATCCAGCTTCGTTTCCAAAGATGTTAAGGCGGTTTTGAACTCGGTGGCCAGGCCTTTTCTGTGGTCTTCCAGAAGGCTAGTTAAGGCCGCCATGCTAAACTCTGCATGTGGTGTGAGTTTATCGTCTTTGACAGAGTCTTTTTTCACTTGCTTAGTCGACTTCGATGTCATTTTTAATCTCCTTAAACATTAAGCATGTTCATAGTCAAATACCTTAAAGATAACTGGTGGAGGATTAGACGCGTCTACTCCATTCGCGCCCAGAACCGGAAGTCGATTTTTAATAAATTTTTAATCGGAAACCGAGCAAGTATTAGTTTACGAGCACCGAGTATCATGTATCACGCATGCGACTCTTATTTTGACACCAAGCGTCACTCTTGTACTGCGGAATGTGTGTGTGTGTGTGTGCGTAATTTGACACCGACACACACACACGCTCTCTCGCCTTTTCAGTCCCTCCCTGGCTTCACAAACACACAGAAACTCTGTCGCTGTTCTTTTCAAAGGTAAGGTGCTGGTTCATTTATTTATTTTATTTTATTTTTTTTTACTTTATCGCAATGATTCTCTTATTATGCGCTCACGCCAGTGTCAGAGAGATTTATTTTTTCCTGTTAAAACGGTGTTTCTATTGTGTGTGTGTTTGTTGTGAAACTTAAAAAGTGATTCTCTTAGTATGCGCTCACGCCATTCGCAGAGAATTTTTTTTTCCTGTTAAAACGGTGTTTCTGTTGTGTGTGTGTGTGTGTGTGTGTGTGTGTGTGTTTGTTTGTTGTGAAACTTAAAAAGCGAGGTGGGGAGAGGGAGGAGTGTTACTGTGTAAAACGAGGCGAGGGAAGGGGCTAATTCCACACACACACACACACACACACACACACTGCACCTGCGTGAACCAACGGAAACACTTCTGTCGGGATTTATTCGTACTTTTTTTAAAGGTAAAGTGCAGATTAATTTGTTTTATTTTCATTTTATAGATTGTATTAATTAATTTTATGTATTTAATATTTGGGGCTGTGGAATGAATCATTTGAGTTTTCTTTATTTCTTATGGGAAAATGATGATTTGGTTTATGAGTGTTTTGGAACGCGAGCCCACTTCCGGAACGAATTATGCTCGTAATCCAAGGTTCCACTGGACTGATAATTTAACAATTAATAGCTGTTTCCTACACTATTATAAATCACTATATACTTGCTCCTTCATCTGTTGACACCTCGACATTAGAGGCCTTTTTTGAAAATGTATGTATTCCTACAAAGTAGTTCCTGGGAGGCCAGCCTTTCAGATGTGAAGCAGGCAGTCTGATCATGGCTGCTCTATGCAGAACTTTTTACCATGATGGTATCCAAGCACTAGTGAAACGCTGGGATAAGCGCATTAGTGTAACAGGGGATTATATAGAGAACTTTTTTTTACTCCCATAACTATCAAAAGGTCTTGACCTGACCTGAACCCCCACCCTTTTAATATAATTAAATATAATACTGCTGTGAAACCTTATGCTTCATTTCATCTAATACCTTATTGAACGTTTAAGCAAACGGTAAGGAGTTAAGCACGTAAATAAACATCTGCAAAAAGGTTTTTAAAAGTGTTCCATGCTTTCACCACAGTTTAACATTTGGCCCGGCTGTTTTTTTTTTTTTTTTTTTTTTGGATCATTTCCAGAATGAAATTTTCGCCTCTCGGCACCAAGATGAAAACAGCGTGGCCTGTATCGAGGACAGATGCTATGTTTTACCTTTAGCACAGTACTGTAGGTAAGATATTTCACTATTTTAATGGTAAGGTCTGAAATGAATGCACTCTTTGAGGACATTATTAACGGCTCTCCTCCTTCTAAAAGTATATGAGTCTTAGTCAACTGTCTTTTGTGTAGATTTTGTGCCTTGGTAAAGCGCCGCTCAGAGGGTGTGCCCAACAGCGTCTCCGTGGTGCCCCAGCCCTCTGACAGCGCTGTCCCCACTCACCGACTTGTGCCCGAAGACGTTGATCCCGAGCTGGTTTACCTGTGTCGCCATGTCTACGACTTCCGCTACGGCCGCATACTGAAGAACCTGCAGTAAGGGTGCGAGGCTGCGTACACACACACCTGCACCTCACTAATGATGGAAAGCCTTCATACTAAAAAGATCCCTGTGCAACCTACTGGCCTCTTTGTTTTGAAAATTCTGATTTATTGTTGAAAAAAAATAATAAATGATCTTTTTTTCATGTTATTTGCTCAGGAGGTTAGACCGCATAGAGGTCTGGGATTGTTGAACAAGATGCTTTTTTAAAACTGTCTCCACATTCCCAGAGTGGCAGCATTCGAAGTGAGTGCTATAGAAGAATGAAAATGATGGCTTTATTGAGTTCTTAATCAAATTTTTAAATTCTCAGTAGAAATTAGGTTTTTATTTAACCTTCCATTCAAAGTTGGAGGGGGATTTATAGTTCTCTTTGGTGATTTGTCTTCTACACTGGACTGTATTACTGGCAGAGGGAAATCAGATAAAGCTGCCATTTCAGATTCAGAGTGTAATCAGATAGAGTTGCTTCAATAGGCGTGTCTGTCCACCAGTGAAAGGCTGCAGGAGTAGATGCTTGTCTTTTTCGCTTCTCTCATGTTTTGCTTTATCGTGTAGAGGTCACTTTGTATTGTTCTCTTGTGCTCTTCTTGTTTCTTGCTTTACATCACTCAGTTGGCAGCTAGTTTTGACCGAAACCTCTAAGACTTTAACTCCTATAGTAAAACCAAAGGTCAGCTCAGTGCTAATCTCTGTTCTCACTCACTAAGCCCTGAGGAACTGTGCCATATTATTCCACAGATAGGAGAAGCTAACACATGCTTTTTCCAAGCACAGACATTTTATCATGTATTAACCTGCATGTGTCTATTTTCCCATGCTTCTAGTCACAATAGATAAATTGCACTAATCTCTTCCTTGTTGTTTTTTTTTTTGTTGTTGTTGTTGTTCCTTTGCTATAATTCAAATTCACATTTAGATTGTCCTTTCTGATTTTATCAGCATACCAGCGCTTTGGTCAGCAAGAAAGTGCACAGGAAGGATGTCTGAGAGTTAAAACTATCAACAAGAAAGTCATACTATTTTGACACTTGTCTCTCCTAAGATGGACATCTATAATTTTTACGTACGTTTGTGATGTACAGATCTGAGTTTAAGAGCGCTTTTACACCCGTGAATAATTTGCCATGGCTGAATCAAAGTGAAACTGATACTGTTGGTTTCATTTGCACTTAGTTTTGGTTTGCTTTCACACTACACCTAATTAAACAAACCAATTAGCATAGGTTAGCGCAATTTTGCTGCATCTATGATTTTCCCTTTTAAAAATGTAATCCAATGGTCTAAAAAAAAGATAAGAAATATGCATTTTCTTTATTTTTAGAAAATGGGGGGCATAATATTATTAGCTGTGCAACTGGAAATTACAGCAAAAAAAGCTCAGGTGGATGGCAGATTTTTAAAGTAATTCTGCAGTAATGCACAGTTATTATTATTATTATTATTATTATTATTATTATTATTATTAATAATCAATTAATAATAATAAGTCATATTTTTTACAGTGTTAATGGAGCAAAAAATTTTTTACACTTAATGCTGCTCAGTGTTGAGCAGAAAAGAAAACAAACCAGTGTATTTAGTAACCCTCTATTAGACACTTTGCTGTGGGCCTTTTTAGGTAAAAAAAAAAAAAAAAAAAAATCCTATTCTTTCCTAAAAAAAAGATTTTTATGAGTTTCAAGTCAAGGCTTTTTATGTGGTATCCCTAATAAATGTAGTAAACTGATGTCAAATTTATACTTGTATATAATATAAATGATGGAAGAAGGACACAAATCATTCCAGGTTCACTTGTTGGCTGATTCATCTTCAATTTTATTGGGCAGAAAAGTCATTCTAGTGTTATGTTTTCTGCTCATGCCTAGGGCTAGAGAACACTAACCTTCTGCCACTCTGGGGTAATTTCCATCTTGTTTGACATTTTACTCCTCACATTAACGAGTTAGGATTGAGTGTGGCAATAATCCAGTTTTATGTCCACAGACAGGAACAAAAGAAAAATATGTGGACTGAAATATATTGTCTTGCTGCACCTCACACTCACCCACCCACTCGCTCACTGACTGCCCTAACCCCAACCTGAAACTACATTACCCACAATGCAGTGCATCTATATATTAACCTACTATCTAACACTAGCGTGTGCCTGTGTTTATGTGGATCTCCTATGCAAAATACGTAACAGCTGGCAGGTCTGGTAATATGACATAATAAACCACTGGATATCAAGTCACTGTAATATTGTGTAATGATGGGAATTTCGTTATATCGCACAAGCCTACTGAAAAGTGTGCAAGGTTGAAAATGCTTTTATTCATTAGTTAGAAACATAGCAGTAGAAAAAGTTGAACAAACCTTTGAAATGCAGAGGAAACATTCACACACGGAGAACTTGGAGTTAGCGTTAAATACGTTTTCAAACTTGTTGTGCAAGCCTTTATTTTTCCTGTTTATTTGTCAGTGCAAACACCTAGAACATATTTCTGTAGTGCTACAGCTCTGTCCTTTGGCTCAGTTTGCACTTCAGACTAAACGCTATTCGTTAGGCCTTTATCGTCATCTAAACCTGATGACTGTGTGAAACGTCTTAATTGTGTTGGTTGAATCAGGGCCTATGTGCTTAGAGATAAAATTTCACATTCTATATTATCAGTAGTGACCTCTAAGCTTTTGAACAAAATAAGTAATAATTAGCACTTTTCCTATTAGCTGGCGCTAGTTTATTTGAAGTAGTTTTCAGTGTTTGAGATGCTTAAGGTTAGGAATGCTTTTCATTTTGCATTTTTAATGCTTAACTCATAAACCATGGCCATGCTCCTCGTATATGAATTGTTGACATGTTGAACTGTTGTACCGTGGGATCAGAATTTTTTTTTATTAAGGTAGTTTAGACGGCTTTCCAGCATTATTATATACATAATATATATAGATATAGATATATATATATATATATAAATGTATGTTTAACGTGTGTGAAGAACCCAGAAGCTGTTTTATCCCATTGTATCATTGGCATGGATTTTGCTGCAATTAAGCCTTGATAAGCAGGTCTACTTTAAAACTAAAATGGATATAATAATATTGGGGTTTAAAATGAAATGACGTTATTTTTAAACCCCATATTCATAAAAGAAAAAAAAATCTGTTTTTCAATTTCTCCTGAAACATGAGATATTTTATTAAGGCTATTTCTAAAAGTAGAATATGCAATATATTTTGGGGACTATTTTCGAGGAATCTATTTAAATCAAATTTATGTTATTTTAACCGATTTAAATTAGTTTTGATGTGGATTATAAATTGAAAATAATAACAACCAAATAAGCATAAGCTAAGCATAGACAGTGTTTCTTTTTTTCTTTTTCTTTATTTGTTAGATTGGAATCCAAAGGTATGGATTACTTGAGAGCCATTCGTGTAGAAGAAACTAATTGTACATATGCTTGATTATTGAAGAATGACCCGATCATGTTTCGAATAAGATAAAACATTGCACAATACATTTTTATTACTTATAAGTAACTCTATTTAAAGAAGTTATTTAATATTGAGTATAGAAATGATATAGATCTCTATATTTCAAGTAATCAAGTCATTTTAGTTTTAAAGTGTTTTGAATTGCTGTTGCAATACGTGTAAGTGAATGCCATACTTTTTCTTTTTCTCCTTTTTTGTTTTTTATAAATTATGAAGTAGTTTGGTGAAATGATTAAAAACTAAAACTGTTTTATTTATAGTGTACTGGCATCAAGGTTAAAGACCAAAGCACACTCTTAAACTGGTGCCCCTTTGTGTGTATATTGCATCTACGTGGGGTTACCCTGTACAATACTGCAGAAAAACATTCTGTCAGAAAACCAATCAGTCAGGTACTTGAACGATCAATTTTGTAGTCTCTCATAATAGTAGTTTTACATGTGGCCTTTGCCCATTTACTATGAGTTGTCTTGGTTTTATTCACAGGAAAGGGCCAAATATCACTTAATTACAGTTGTAGAAAGAACTTCAAATGAACTTGTTACAGAAATGGCTAAACTTGAGAATGCTGTACTCTGAATATATTTCTGAACGTAAGCAGCAGGTGACAACAGAGTCACTTCATTGTTTGTTTGGTCATTGTGAGATAGAGGCTGCTGTTTTTTTGTGTGTTTCTTTTTTTCTTTCTCTATTCGTTTTTATTTGTCTTTTTTTTTATCACTTACGGTCTGAGGTCTCCTGATCTTTAGATAACCAACATGTGCCACGAGGACCTTGTGAGCGCAACGGCTCCTCGTGGAAGCCTCTACAGCAAGTTTTACATCACAGTGGTCAGCTTATCTGATTATTTAAAAAAAAAAAACTGGACTTTCATAGATTTTTGTACAAGCCAATTTTCATAAGGAGACTAGAAGAGAGAAGCAGGGTTTTGTCTCTACAATGACTATTTCTGTTTTTTTCACAAGGTATTTTGGCTGACCACTTTGTTGCAATAAAACGTGCTGATATGCTTTTCTACGATTAATAATTCTTCTTAAATCACAGTGACCAAAAAAACAAGATTTTTTTTTCTTCCCAATCTCTGACCAATATTAAACTCAATGTTTGTTTCTGTGATGCTAGTTTAATGCTTACTTGCTAACATATATTTTGATAGAATAGAACAGTGCTTAAACAGAGGTTATTTTTAAATGGGGCCGGGGGGATGTGTTTTTATCAGTGTCGCTAGGTCATGCACTTTTTTAATGACAACAAGAATCCCTGCTGATTATTGTCAAATGAAAGAGTATTTATAAAAAATCTTTTGTTAAAACCTGTTTGAAGTGTTTTATTGCTTCTTTTAACAGCACACAAGACACATTGCATGGTCAAACTAAGGGGTTTATATCTTTCCTGTTAGAATAAAAGTGGCATAATTTGAGGTCTAAGTAAATTTTGGAGAGGAGCTAAAGACAATACAAAGATAAGACTTTATAGGACATAATATAGAGTGCTTCTGCAGCATACATAAAAGACAAGCCACAAATAGACATAAAAAGTAAGACAAACATAAGTAAGAATTAAATAACTATTAAATGAATCAAATGAATGCTAAAAATACTGAAAAAATTTAAATTGCAAGTAAAATTATATAAATGTATGTACATGTGTCATTTTCATCTATGTCTATGCTCTTTTACGAAACAGTACATTACATTGTGTAGGCATCCTATAAAATGTTATAGTTAGTTTAAAAGTGTACAGCTTTGTCTGCAGAGGTAGTTACAGCAGCATTGTTGTGTCCAGGGCAGATAAAACATAAATATACTATAATACAAGGATCAAAAGATGGATCAGAGTGCAGAGTTGTACAGTTTGGTGTCTGCTTGGGGAAAAAGACCTGCGGAAACCTTCTTTCCTGAAGAGAGGCGGGGTCAATCTGCCTTTCAGGGTACTCATTTGTCCCCGTTGTGTTTTATGGACTGACTGGAAGCGATTCTTAATGATCACTGACACCTTTGCCAGCATGACAATGTCTGCCACTATCTCCACCATGTCCACAGTGCCCTCAGGACTGAATCGGCCTTTCAAATGATCTTGTTCAGTCTCTTAATGTCCTACGCTGAAATGCTACCGAAGCACACAGCATAAAAGATGGCATTCGACACCTCAGGCTCATAGAAAGTTCTTAAGAATCGGGCCTTCACACCAGACCACGTCAGCCTTTTGAGGAGGTCGAGTTGGCCCCGGGCCTTTTTGTTCAACTTCTCCATTTTTGCTTACCATCCAAACTTGTCACCTAAATAGACACCCAGGTACTTGTAAATGTTAACTACTTTAATGTTCTCAACCAGGAGCTGGAGGGGATTTTCCAGAAATCCACCACAAGATCCTTTGTCTTTACAGTTTTACTTGGCAGAAGTTTGCACTAGCAACATCCAACAAAGCTGATTACTGTACTCCTGCTCCTTCCTCTCACTAATGCACAATTAACCCACAATTACAGTATAATTTGATGACTTTTGCAGGTGGCATGTCTCAGAATTATACCCTTCCTCATGCCCTAAGTTTCCTGGGTTAGGCTCCATGCCCCCTCGAACCTGTCTACATGATTAAGCAGTACATATGATGAGTAAGTGAGTGATTACACTGAAATAAATGGCTGTCTGCATCAAATTTCCAACACATCTGTTATATACACTGTACCCTGTCAGTCCAAAAATTGGTGGACACCTGATCATAACACTTGTGTGCTTTTGAACATTCCATTTAAGCTTTACTCCCATATTATCTTTAGTTACATTATTACAATATGTAATTCCATCAGTTGTTGGAGCATGGCTGTGGAGATTTTCTCATTCAGCCACAGCAGTATAAGTATAAGTGAGATCATGTTGGATGAGGAGATCTGTAGAGCAGGCGACTTTACAAATCATCCAGCACAAAGGTGTTCAGTGGGGTTGTGCAGGCCTCTCGATTACTTACACACATTCGCAAACCATGTGTTCATGGAGCTCGCGTTTTGAAAAGGGTTGTCATGCGGGAACAGGTTAATCCATCTTAGTTCCAGTGAAGGGAAATTCCAACTCTGTGGCAACAGTTTAGAGAAGAAGCACATATGGGTGTAATAATTGGGGGTCCACAATTTTTTTGGAAATTTTTTTTACCTGAATGGCCACAACATATATATTTTTTTTAATTTAAATTTAGAAAAAAAACATACTATTACAGCATTACCTTGCGTTTTTCTACCATCTGCATGCAATGTCATTCAACAAGTGTTCAGTATTAACCAGTAGGGGTCACCAGTAGTCTGAAATATTTCAAAGTAAGTACTGTATTGGTTTGGTCTTTGGCCTATCTTTGTTTGTTTTAGTTTGTGTGTGTCAATCCATCTCAGGGCACACACACACTACGGGGAATTTGGGAATGCCGATTAGCCTAATCTACATTGCATGATGTATTTGGACTGTGGGAGAAAATCGGAGCATCTGAAAGGAAACCCACCAAGTACGAGGAGAACATGTAAACTCAGCACACACACAGACCCAAGCGGGATTCAAACCCGAAACCTGGAGGTGCAAGCCGACAGTGCTAACCACTAAGCCACCGTGCCACCTGGTGTGTGTATGTATGCAAATGATGGTGTGATTATGTTGTGGTCAGCTTATTGGCGTATGTGCTCACTGTTGTTTAATGTCCTGGGCATGGTTTCACACAAGGCTCTCTATTGCACTTTTGCTGGTTTTATGACTGTGTAACATGTGTCTGAAAGAACACTCATTGTCTGAATCATGTCACAACAAATGACCTTGTGTGTTGCCCTGTAGTGAGATTCAGCTTTGGGCTCTGATCCTCTTAAAGATATTAATGGTGTGGAGCTTTAAAGGGAGGCCAGTGTTGACCGCCTTAAAGTGGGAGGAGGCCCTGAGATGGGACATGTGAGATATGTGTGCTCTACAAGTGCAGATTTTATATATATATATATATAGTTTTAATCTTTACTTACAGAGAAACTTGTTTTTAAGCTATAATAGCAGTGTCTGAGATCTTTGGATCTTTGGCTGTCCAGTGCATGACCTTGGACAAGCATAAGAGTTGTTTTCTCTAGTCTATCATTACCACATCTACTATGCCATTGTGAATATGGTAATGTCCTGTTGGGTTGAGAGTGGATGAAAAAAACATTACATAAAATTATGCTTATGTGAATGGACAGTACCAGTCAAAAATTTGGACACAAGTTTTGATTCATTTTCTACATTCTAGTGTCCATACTGGATTTTTTATTTTTTATTTTTTCAAAATATGAAATAACCTGTGGCATTATGTAATTAAGTAACAACAACAACCATCAATTTTTATTTTAAGACCCTAAGGTCAGCTTTTCTGAAATAGTTCTTGCAAGAACAGTACTGTATTGTCAAGTGCATTTGCAAAACCCATCAAGCACCATGATGAAGACGGTCCCAGGAAAGCAAGACCAAAAATACTCTCTGCTGCAGAGGAGAGAGAAGTTCATTTAGAGTTACCAGCCTCAAAAATCACCAGTTAACATCACCTCAGATTAGAGTCGTCATTGAGGCTTTACAGAACATAAGTAGCAGACACATCTCAACATCAACTGTTCAAAGGAGATTTTTGGACGCCACTGAATTATAAGGTCCAAAGTTTTGACTTGTAGTGTAATGTTTCAAAACCTTACTCAGCCAAAAGTGGAGATAACTCATCAAAATGATATTCGAGTGAGATTTGAGTAAGACAAGAAAAAAAGACTTATTAACTGGAATTAGAAGGTTTTTTTTTAAATTGTTAAACATGTTCGATTACATGTAATTTGGTTTCTATATGAATTACTACTTAAGTTATTAAGGTTAAGGTAAGTTAGTATTTGTATTTGTCCTGGCTATTTTGAATTTCTGTGACTTTTTCATGAGATCAGGTACTTTTGTCATTCATTCATCCAGTCATCTTCATTAATGGCTTTACTGTACCATGGTCAGGTTTGCAGTAGGTCTGGAGCCTATCCTGTTAATACTGAGTGTGAAGTGAGAACATTGCAGGATGCCATACACAAACATTCCATTGTAAGAGTAATTTCAGTGTACCAATGTTTTAGGGTATTAGGAGTTCATGTATTCCATATTATTTGAAGTGTTCACTAATAAATTGGTTCTTCTTAAGCACCATACATATTTTTTTCCTCAGGGCCTTTGCAACAGCAACATCATTATTTTAACACATCATTTGTGTAATGAGTTTGTTGTAATTGTTGAGATTGCTGAAATACGGATGTCTTTTTCATCACCCTGCCCTCAAAATCCACCACACGCACATGCACATAGACCACTCGTGTCTACTCTCGAGGTGACTTACCAGAGCCAGTAATCTGGGCGTAGTGACATCACTCATCTCAAATTGTGTGTGTCTGAGGATTAAAGAAAGTCACATGGAGGAGGAGTGTGCAATTGTGTGGACTGTTATGCAGCTGTAGGTCAGGGCTGTTTACAAAATTCTTATGCCCATGTGTACATACACACACTGAGTTCTTGAACTCACTCGCTCACTGAGGAGACACTCACATGATGGAGGGCACGGCAGCAGCAATGGCAGACGCACATATGGATGAACTGGTGGAGCGATCTGGAGCAGCTGATGATGCAGAAGCTCAGCTGAGAGAACTGTACCATGATAGTCCTCTCTTAGAAGCTGAGGCGGACTTCATAGTAGGTCAGTACCAAGTTCTGTCAATCCATTACATTTGATTTAATTATATGAAAGCACAATACGTTTTACTGTGCACAATATGTTTCATATTTTGTACACATTCGTTTAATGTTAAATTACTACATTATCCTCAGATAGACAGTACACTACTGCATATATTAGCAGGTTAGATTAAGTGCTAATTTACAGTATATGTCTATATAAGACCTCAAACTTCACTAAACTACAGTATGAAACTAGAATTGACCAGAAATTGCTTTGGCGTGACAAATGTAACATTTCTTAACATAAAATAGTTTAAGAGATCACTTCCATATTCCACACTGGATTATCCACTCTACATTTGTTACTCTAACTGTTGTTTTTATCCTTTATTAAATTTATATATATATTTCCCATAGATATAAGAGATATAATCGGGTTAAGTTTCCTAACTGGGATTTGCAGAAAATTATAATGACATGCAATGCAGCTGATAAATGTGTATATTCCTGCTCCATACAGGAATGCAGTCTCACTAATTCCATTTTGATGCCACAGGATTAAGCTCTATTTCAGTCCCGATCTCCATATGGGTGTTCTCAAAATAACAAGCGCCTACTGTTGGATTAATGCTAAGATGAAGGAAGCAGAAGACACAAATAATTATCTCTATGATTCTGATACCATATTATGGTAGACATCTGGGAAGCCTAGAGATACAGTTGGAGCAAATGCAAATATAAAGTATTCTACTCTCCTGAATAAAAAAAGAAAGGGAAACAAAAGTCATTCATAATCGATGTCCCTCTAGGGCTGTTAAATTCTGTGAGTAATTTGAAAAATATGCAGCCATCAGCCATAACATTATTGACAGGATCATGAGCACCTAAGGCTCCCTCCAGCCCGCAGGGATCAGTGGCGAAGCCGTCCTGTCTGATCTCACAGAAAAGGCACAAGAATGGGGTCTCCAATCTCCCCAGATCCCAATCCGATCAAGCACCCATGGGATGTGCCAGACAAACAAGTCTGATCCATGGAGTCCCCATCCTGCAACCCACAGCATCCAAAGGATCTGCTGCCAACATCCTGATGCCAGACACCACAGCACACCCACAGAGGTCTTATGGAGTCAGTACCAGCCCAAGTGGCACAAGGGGAACCCAAAGCCTGGGTGGTTTTCTTGTTAATGGTTTTAATGTTATGGCTGATCAGTGTGTATAAATATGCGTTTAGACAGCCTGCTTCATTTAAATAGTGCTCTTGTACATAGTCTCACCGTTTAAAGGAAAGACACACAGCAGGATTACAGGAGATCCTCAGCTTATCCAGGGTCCAGGGAATTCCAGGCAGCAACACACTATGAAAAGCCTTCAAATCCTGTCTGGTCGTTTGTTTTAATGACTTTTAGTGGCAATTCTAGAGTCATTATGTCAGAATGACTACATCTACAATTAAATCCTATTAGCTTTTTTTTGTTGTTGTTTCTCCAATTCTATCACTGTGTAACGTTCCATAACTTCCATAATCTGACCTTTACACTGCTTACGTACATGTAAGAACAGAAATGTCCTGTTCTCTGTGTGTTGACAGATGAGCGCAGCTCAGCACACATAGACATGGATGTGACAGACAGGCTCATGTACCTGGAGCAGCGCCTACAGATGCAGGAGGATGAGGTGCAGCTGCTGAAGATAGCTCTGGCTGACGTACTCAAGAGACTCAACATTTCAGAGGCACAAACTGCACAAACTGTTGCTCTTACCAAAAGAGGACCTGTTAAAGGTATCAGACTACTGCATATACACGCTGTATAAACAGCAACTCATCTTTAAGCAATCTGGGAGCAAATCATAAAAAAATAAAAAATAAAAATTGAAAAGAATAATTGTTTGAACCGTTTTGAAGAAGGCAGATAAATACAAGACTGAGTTCTACTTGATTTCTTTTCTTTTACCAGAGATGCAACCCAGTGGAGAAAATAATCCATTACAGGATGGTGTGATGGGAATTGGAGTTATTGGTTCTATCCTTGAGTTGCATATCTTGATTTTTTATTAAATTTTTTATTTCACAATAAATCACTTTGTCCTGAAGACTTAACCGTGATAACTACAAAGCACTTTGAAAAATGCATCACAGAAAACACTATAAACAATTGCATAAAAAATCATACAAAATCCCCCTCTGAGTCACAACAAACATTAACATTAATACAAACATTAAAGTATTAAAATGAGCACATTAATATGAACTTGTAATTGTCCTGTCAGAGGAACTGTTGTAGAAACTTAATCAGCATATTATGAGATATTATAAGATTTGAGAATTCAGTATTATATTATATTATATTATATTATATTATATTATATTATATTATATTATATTATATTATATTATATTATATTATATTTTTAAAAAATCATTTTAATCCCCTGAATCTCAGAGTTCAGCTCTACAGAACAGAATTCTTCAAGGTGTGGTCTTAAAAATGATAAATTCTGTATTGCACTAAAGGAAGGCGCAGAACATGGTCCCTGATTGAATTTACAGATATTGCACTTATATCTTATAGGATCTTATAACTTATAGGATCATACTGAACCCTTGACACAAATGTGTGAATTTATTTGATCACAGTGTTTACAGAAGTAAATAATACACTTCACTGTTTTGTCCAGCATCAAGGCCTGCGTCTTTGCCTCTGCCACTGAGAACAACCAGCAGTGCAGCCAACCCCCTGAAGAAGATCCCAGGCTCCACACTGCCCTCTTCCACATCCTCAAAGAATTACAGCTGTTTGCCAGTCAGCAAAAAGTACATGGCATTGCATTGAAATCACTGTACATACATAAATCTGAGTGTATATATTTTTATTCTCTCTTTTTAACTGAGTGGAATATTTAATTCTTTTCTCTCTGTCTGTTTTAGAAGTCCAGCAAGCAGTACAAAAAGCAGTTCAAGTCTGCCTGCAAACCGACGCACTGTTCTATCAACCGGTACCACCACAACCCCCTGTAAGAAACTTCAAGAGAGGTCAGACTTGTCGAGATAATAGAAAAAGCAGTTGATTATAGTAATGCTGAATTGATTTGATACTCTGTATACTGAACATTTTAATTTAAATTGGAATTTTTTTGTTTATTTATTTATTTTTTTGGTCTAGCAGCAAATCAAAAGAAGCCGTCACAAGTGTTTTAGGTAAGAAAGAAATTTAATCCATATTAGTATTATGTTTACTTCCCTGAGACTTCCAGCATGCTCTGTTCAATTCTTCATATAAAATGTGTCCATATTAAAGGATTGCATGTAAATGTCCATTTTATTACTGATGAACTTTGGATTAGTGGTTAGCACTGTTGCCTTGAGCCTCCAGGTTGTGGGAGGTCTGTGTGCATGAAGTCTGCATGTTGTCCCTGTGCTTGGTCGGTTGCATGGTCCCTAGGTGGACTACAGAGTTTCCTGAATGGATGAAACTTTAGATTACCTGAGAAAATGTAACCATTTATAAAAACCTCAGTTTATATTATGAAGAAAAATCTGTTGTTTTTTCTTCACAGAAAAAATTGTTTAGATTACATTTTGGCACTTCCATATTTTCTGCAAAGGTCTTCAGCAAACAGCAAAACAAATTCACATCAATTGTTAGAAATACTGTATGTCAGACTAATTTCTCAAGGAACTGTATGTGGTGGTACATTTAAAATATTTCTATTCATTCTCATTGAAGAACCAAGATATGTTATTTGTCTACGAACAGGATATGCCACCCATTTTCAGACAAGACACAAATATCTGTAAAGCTGAAATGCATAATTACTGTATAACTGGGGGTCTGATTTTTATCCTTCTTCTTCTTCAGGAACACGGCGTGTGACTCACTGCAAAGGTAGGCCTCATTCCATGCCACCCTTACCCTTATCATATTTATAAATCTCATTTTCAGTGTGAGTGACGTACTGTATATCACAAAATGAACATATTGGGATAACTATTTTTATGAATCTTTGTAGTCTCTTTATTTTATATCCCTTTTTCTTCACTTTCCTCCACTTTCTGTTTTCTGATCCCCACTGTTATGCACCCTTCACTTAGTGACTATGCAGATCTATCTGAGCCACCAAGCAAAAAAGACTGGGCAAACTGAGAATGCAGTGGCTACAGCTGTGCAGCTGAGTGTGTGCCCACCTGAGAACGGAATGCCTCCAGATAAAACAGCCTCGAATAAAAGGAAAATAGGAGCTGGGAGGAAGCCTCCCTGCACGCTACCCCTGCACAGAAGCAGATGTCAGAGCCCCTTTTCCCCTGCTGACACCCCTATCTATAAGAGTCCCATCAAGTCCCCTAGCCAGTATTTTCAGATATGTTACTGAACACCCTGGACAAGTTAGTATGTAAAAGCCGTTTATTTGTGACTGCTGATCTTGACTTGACGTGTTAATTCTTGAGAATTATTGCTATTTCTCTAATGGGTGACATTTTGCTGTTAATTTATCTGGCTTTGTAATGTGTATAATGTGAATTTATGTGCCCTGATTTGTTCAGCAACATAAGTAAAGTTCTATGTTCTATTTGACTTTTTTTTATTACTTACTGAATTTACATGCATTTTTTGGGGGGGTCAGAGTGTCTGTTACCATAGAAGTTCTTAATTACCATAAACAGCTATGATTATAATGGCATTTAATGTGCCACAGTGCTGATATTAGAAATTACTAGCTGCACTTGAAAAAAGACAGAGAGTGCATTGTGATCATTCTGAGCTGGAGTTTGTATGCTTACAGTATTATTCAGACTTACTTTGTGTGAACTGGGCCATTGCTAACTCCAGTTAGCATGCCAGCTCTAGTTTAACCATTGCTTAAAATGATAAAAAGACTCATTTTGACATATCCCGTGAAATCTTACCTAATAAAATATAATGCCATAACATCTGAGTTTTTTAGTTTATTTTTAAATACTGGGTTGTAGTTTAATAATTACAGGATTATTAAAATATCCTTTTATTTTATGTTTAATAAAAGGAATTTGTTGCACATGGAATTGTTCAGCCTTTTTGCGTAGTTTGGGACAATAGTAATATTGTCCTGGACAGTGCACTGTTTAATCTGACAGCAAGTGAATGTACCAGGCAAGTAGTGGTTACCACTCTGATACCTTCCGGGTCAAGAGTTTTATTCACAGCTTAGAGTGTGTGTAGAGTATCCCCGTGCTTGGTGGATTTCCTCCAGCTACCCCTGTTTTCTCCCACAGTCCATAAATATACAGATTAAGGTATCTGCCTGTAGTGTTTGAGTGAGTGTGTGTATGCTTGTGCCCTGAAGTGGACTGGCACCCCGTCCAAGGTGTGCCTTGTCTTGCGCCTCCAGGGATAGGCTCCAGACTTACTGTACCTACATGGAAAGAGGTATACAGAATGTGTGAGAGTGGGTCAGAGAGTGTACCACTGGAAAGTATTATTTATTATGTTCTTTAATGCCTAAAAATATATCCTTATTGAATGATGAATCCTAGCTTATTAAGGATATGTCCAAACCAGTCATCCAAGTCTCACCCCATGGTCATGCACATTACCCCTCAGGTCATCTTTAAAAGGTTTTAAACTCAAGGTTAGGTTATCTTCAAGTTATTCCTTAATAAAGATGTGCGTGGTGGTGTAGTGGTTTGCACTGTCGCCTTGCACCTCCAGTGTCTGGGTTCGATTCCCTCTCTGTGTGCATGGAGTTTGCATGTTCTCCCTGTGCTTGGTGGGTTTCCTCCAGGTACTCCGGTTTCCTCCCAGAGTCCAAAGACATGTAGGTTAGGTTAATTGATGTTCCCAAAATTGCCCGTAGTGTGTGTATTTATGTGCCCTGCGATGGATTGGGTGTCCAGGGTGTACCCCGCCTTGTGCCCTAAGCCTCCTGGGATAGGTTCCAGGCTCCCCGCGACCCTGAATACAGGATAAAGCGATATAGATGATGAGTGAGTGAGTGAAAATTGCTCTCTAATTTTATGGCCCTTGAGACATCCTGCAGTCCTATTTTGGCCCACTGGCATAGCTAGCAGATCTCTATTTTTTTATTTATTTTTTTATTTTTTGCATTGCTGTAATCTTCCTTTCAGCTTGAAGCTGTCTGACCATTCCTTCTCATAAGTAATGTGTTTCAGCTCAAAGAACGGTTTGTCACTGTTTTTCACACTATTCTGTGTGACTGTTGCCTGTGAAAATCTCTGAAGATCAGCAGTTTCTGAAGTAATCATTCCGGCCATCTGGTTGCAGCAACCACACCATTTTTTACCCGTTCTAATAGTTCTATTACTCACTCACTCATCGTCTATACTGCTTTATCCTGTATACAGGGTTGCAAAGGGCCTGGAGCCTATCCCAAGGAGAGTTAGAGCACGAGGCGGAGTACATCCTGGACAGGATGCCAATCCATCGCAGGGCACACACACACATACACACACTCATTCACACACTACAGGCAATTTGGGAATGCCAATTAACTTAATCTGCAAATCTTTGGACTTAACACTGACCTGAGTTGGGAATCGAACCTGGACCCTGGATTGCAAGGCACACCAGCAGTGCTAACCACTAAGCCACTGGTTAAAAATACCTGCAAGTTACATTAACGTGTTTCTAAAGTTTCTGTTCACCTCGTTGTCCAAAGCTAGTCAACCTAAACCAAGCATAGAGCCGTGGCCAAACTTTTTGAGAATGACACAAATATTCATAATTATATTTATATTATATTCATATTCCAATTTCATAAGCGACAAAAGCTTTTGTTGTCAATTGCATTAAGTTTATGCAAAGAGTCAATATTAGAAGTACTGACCCTTCATTTTCAAGACCTCTGCAATTCGCCTTGGCATGCTGTCAGTCAACATCTGGGCCACATCCTGACTGATGGCAGCCCATTAGTGCTTGGAGTTTATGGGTTTTTGTTTGTTCATCTGCCACTTGAGGATTGACCACAAGTTCTCAATGGGATTACGGTCTGGGAAGTTTCCTGGCCATGGACGCAAAATTTTGATGTTTTGTTCTCCGAGCCACTTAGTTATCACTTTTGCCTTGTGATAAGGTGCTTCATCATCCTGGGAAATGTATTGTTTGTCACCAAATTGTTTGTGGGTGGTTGGTTTGCTCTTGGAGGATGTTTTTGTACCATTTTTTCTGTGACTGGCAAAATTGTGAGTGAGCCCATTTTCCTTGGCTGGGAAGCAACCAAACACGAATGGTCTCAAGATGTTTTACTGTTGGCATGACACAGGACTGATGGTAGTGCTCACCCTCATACATTTCAAGAAGAATCTACTTCTTTCCTGGGAAAGTCTCCTGGGGTAAAGATGGATCCCTTTTACGATTGTTTGGGACATCCGATAAAAAGCTTGTCCGGAGAAGAAAAGGTGAGCGCTATAATCAAACATAAACTGTCATTTTAACTGTAATAAAACATTAGTAAATTAATAGTATTTTAACAAAGTTTTTCTAATTCTGGCTGTGTTGGTGAATGGTTCAAAATCTTAAATAAATAAATACTATGATGAATAGTAATAGTATGATGGTCCTCAGTTGTGCATTCCATGACAAAAAAAAAAAAAAAGACAGATGAAAAGATAAAGATGGATTTGGATTGATATTCCTGCTGATCAATTGATTCGACTGAATGATTCACTATTCACTTGTTTGTTTCAAATCGGAATCGATTCCTCAGCGAATGCCCCATCACAACAGCAAAGTCATCTCTCTCTCTCTCTCTCTCTCTCTCTTTGGTGCTGGAGAGTGGAAAGATGGCATCTCCGAGCCCGCCGCCTCTCCACGCGCTGACTCGCTCCACGGAGACAGTAGAGGCGATCGATGTGAAATGGCAGTGAGGGAGAGCTCGGCGCAGCGCAGACGTCCAGAGGCAAGCGGGAGAGCGTCCCGCGCTGTGGACGCGACACCGAGCGAATCGTTCGCCGCGTTCTTCAACTCGTCGCGACGGCTTCCAGCATCCGCACGTCTCCGGCGCTCCGCCACACAGCCGGCGTGCTAGAAGGATAATAGACTCCAAACAGGGGCGTGAGGAGCGACTCCGCGAAGGATAACAGGGGCCGGGGACGATTTTGCGCAGTCCTCCACACGGAGGGGAGAGAGCAGAACGATGAGGTAAGCGAGAATCACGCGCTCGTCCTAACGCGGCGCCGGTATATTACAGCGCACAATGAAGGGCGCGAGCGCCGCTGCATCGCATCCCTGTTTTCTTGTTATTATTATCATCATCGGATTTACACCTGAGCATTACACGTGTCTCCCAGGTCTGATGTGTCTTTCAGGTCATATGGTCACTTCGACTAGTTAAAACATCAATGAGAAATCACGTAGGTGTGTGTGTGTGTGTGTCTGTGTGTACCTGATTTAAGGCCTTTAAGGTGGGGCATCACACATCGTGGGTTACAGATTCTCTTCAAGCGCTGATTTTATGACTCTTGCTACATACAGTATACTAGAATTCAGTTTTCAAGGTTATGCAAAGCATCAAAGTGCGTTTCGTGTAACAAAACGTAAAAAAATTAAAAATAAAAAAACATCAGTGTGTGTGCATGGAGCCAAAGGGGCTGCACAGAAAGGAGCCGTTGTCATAGAAACCCGAGCGCACGTGCGGCTCCCATTGATGAAAAAGACGGTGGCCGAGCAGGAATCGAGCGCTAGCTGCATCAGGACCATCGCTCCATGCGTGTCAGGGCATCACGTGACCAGTGTTCCCAGCTCTGTGTCATGCACTGGTAGGGAAACTGACTTTCCAAGGAACCAAGGAGACTGTTTGGATTTTTTTCATAGAAGGTTTAATTTTCAAAAGACAGGACACATGCATCATCCAAAAACTAGGAAATGCAGTTAGTGTTTGCTTTGAAAGTGTTTATGTAATTAAACCGCAGACTGACATACTGCATCCTGTCCGGTTTAACCAGGGATAAAATTTTCTTAGGAATCCTGCGTAAAAAAGATTACTACCAAAATATACAAATCTGACCTATAATAGAAGCTATAAAAGCAATTGCTTGTAAATGTTTATGCAGTTGTCATATTACATGCATGTAAATAACTGCATTACCTAGTTTTGTACAATATTCTTTAAGTATATATATACAGTACAGATCAAAAGTTTGGACACACCTTCTCATTCAAAGAGTTTGAATTTGTATTATGGCAAGAAAAAAGCAGCCAAGTGAAGAAAAAAACGAGTGGCCATCATTACTTTAAGAAATGAAGGTCAGTCAGTCCGAAAAATTGGGAAAACTTTGAAAGTGTCCCCAAGTGCAGTGACAAAAAACATCAAGCACTACAAAGAAACTGGCTCACATGCGGACCGCCCCAGGAAAGGAAGACCAAGAGTCACCTCTGCTGCGGAGGATAAGTTCATCCCAGTCACCAGCCTCAGAAATCGCAGGTTAACAGCAGCTCAGATCAGAGAGCAGGTCAATGCCACACAGAGTTCTAGCAGCAGACACATCTCTAGAACAACTGTTAAGAGGAGACTGTGTGAATCAGGCCTTCATGGTAGAATATCTGCTAGGAAACCACTGCTAAGGACAGGCAACAAGCAGAAGAGACGCGTTTGGGCTAAAGAACACAATAAAGAACACAATAAAGAAAACTCTTTGAATGAGAAGGTGTGTCCAAACTTTTG
>JAAGKR010001934.1:0-77436 GCA_011419295.1 Clarias macrocephalus
TAACCTGATGTCTTTGGACTGATGTCTTTGGAAGGAAACCTATCAAGCACACTGACCATAAACTCTCATCCTTGGAATTGTAAGGCGACAGTGCTTGGTGGACATGTGACTCGTCGTTTATTAGATACTGAAGTTAGTTTTAAATGTAATTTGTTGTACCATAGCATTGGGTAGCAATCAATGAAAATAGCTCACAAAAGCAGTAACACAACTGTGTGTGTTGAACTTTGTGTCAGAACTGTTATGTAGGTTGATCATGAGAATTATACAGTATGTCACATTCTATACATGAGGGGCTGGTCCCAATTAAGCCAAAAAAAAAAAAAAAAGATAGCATTAGCTTGAAAGTGTAGGATAGCAAGCGTGCGATGTGGCCACAGGAATACAAAGTTCAGTGACTGGCTGATACATGAAGGCACAATATAACTGTGTGTGTGTTTGTGTATTGATTTGTGGGGACAAAATGCGATTTTTGATACGGACAATGGGGACTTTATTCCTGACACGCATATCAGTAGTAAAACATTGTGTGTGTGTGTGAGAGAGAGAGAGTCTCTGGATGTGTGTGTGTGTGTGTGTGTGTGAGAGAGAGAGAGTCTCTGGATGTGTGTGTGTGTGAGAGAGAGAGAAAGTCTCTGGATGTGTGTGTATGTGTGTGTGAGAGAGAGAGTCTTTGGATGTGTGTGTGTGTGTGTGTGTGTGTATGAGAGAGAGAGAGTCCCTGGATGTGTGTGTGTGTGTGTATGAGAGAGAGAGAGTCCCTGGATGTGTGTGTGTGTGTATGAGAGAGAGAGAGAGAGAGGGAGAGAGAGTCCCTGGATGTGTGTGTGTGTGAGAGAGAGAGAGAGGGAGAGAGAGCACATGAGGGGGGTAACTGCGAACTCTGGACTTGAGCAGGTAGACATTTTATTAGGGTATAAAAGTCTTGAGACGCGGAGTCGCTGAGACTTGAGAAAGCAATCACCTGCAGAGAAAATGAGCTTTCCTCGAGAAAACCATAACGCCACGGTGGAGCTGAACAACTGCAACGTGAACGCGTCTTTCGAGAACCATGACGAAGACGCCCCGAGAGCCGGGCACGAGCAGGAGAACGAGCCGCGCGTGTCCGCAGCGGAAAGCGCGTACACGCAGATCAAACCGTACGCGGGGATGCCCAAAGAAGTGCTGCTCTTATACTCGAGACAGGCTCGATACCGGATACCGAGAGAGATCCTCTTCTGGCTGACGGTGGCGTGCACGCTGGCGCTCATAGCGCTCACCATCACCACCATAGCGCTCTCTCCAGCCTGCCTGAGCTGGTGGCAGACCACGCCGGTGTACCAGATCTACCCCCGCTCCTTCAAGGACTCGGACGGAGACGGTGTCGGAGACCTCAAGGGTAACGGCGCGCGCTACTAACCCACATGCCTTCAAATACACGCTGCTGACGCGTCCAGCACACAACACGACACGCACCCAGTCAGCTTTAGCCTCCGCGTCGAACTGAGACTGTAGTACTGGAACTCAGTCGAGCCGCGTACAGGGAGTGTGTGTGTGTGTTTGGGAGGGGAAAAATCGCAGTGTGCATCTCGTTATTACAACAAGAAAAGCAGCTTTGTTGTTTTTCCTAGAACAAAATGTCTGATTAGTAGAGAAAACAGCTGTTACCAGGAGAAAAACACTTCTTTATTCAAAGAAAAGCATAGTTTCTACAAAAAAAAAAAAAATTTACAAGAAAACATTTTGTTACAAGGGCAGCATCGTTCTTAAAAGAAAACATTTGGTTACCACAAGAAAATCACCTTTTTCACTCAAACTAAACATCTGATTAGTACAGAAAACAGCTGCTACCATGAGAAAACATTCATTGTCTCCCCCCAAAAAGCATCGTTCCTGTCAGAAAACATTTTATTATTAGAAGAAAATCGTCCTTTAAAAAAAAAAAAAACCAGAACAAAACATCAACTCTTTATTACAAGGAAACATACTTACAAAAAACAGTCTTTCACATCCAAGAAAGCATCTGGTTAGTAAAAAATGTCCATGTTTTAATTGTTATTCTGAAATGAATGTGCTATTACTGTTTAAGGCTGTAACTTACAGTATCTCGTTTTTACACTATAGCCCTCATGGCAAATAACACTTATTATTATTATTATTATTTTTTTTTTTTACAGAATTAACTTCTTCTTCTTTCATGTTTTGCTTTATGCCTGAACTACAGTGAGATCTTATGAGCATTGTTGACGTACATACTGTACCGTCATACATAAATACATGTACAAGGAAGAATTATTTATGAATTAGACAGACCTCAGTTTCATTTTTTGTGCATTATAAAAAACAAATAGTTTTATTGTAATAACAAAGATATGTCTCTAATATTAACAAGACTTTAATAGTGGTCATAAAAAATAAGACTACGTAGGGGATGGAGCTGGTCGTGTCTTTGACAGTCAAGGTGAGTGAGAACACTTTGTGAAATGCAGAGAGGGTGGTGGTGGTAAGGGGGAAAGGCCTGTCTAGTTACTTTTCCCCAGGATTTTCTAAATTAGTTAATCATAGTCAAGACCCACTTGATTTTTAGGGCACTCCCCATCAACCAGTAGGGAGGACGAAGGTGAGAGTGTGACCAATTCTGCTCCTTGGACTCCTGGCTATAGATGGCTTTAGGAGTTAATCTCAGGATGATAGGACGAACACCCAGGCCTTATTATATATTATCTTGTACCTTATTACACCCGTATCTTATTATAGATACAGTAGATTTCTATTTCTCTTAAAAACACTGCAAAGTAATGTCTGTAAATGAACATGGAAATGCTCTTACTTTTACTATTAAACAGCTCTTATTTCTACTGGGGATTTTTCGTAATGCAATTTCACCAAGTATGTAAGTGCATACACCCATACCATAAATTGCACTAAATGGACTGCAATGATTTTATGAACATGGTAGCTATAAAGATAAGCTTGGACCATACAACTGCAATATGTAATGTAAAAAAAATATATTAAAAAAAAATCTCATCGTGTTCATCTAATGCAGGCATCAAAGAAAAACTCAGCCATTTCCAGTACTTAAACGTTAAAGCAATATGGATCAGCCCTTTCTATAAGTCTCCCATGAAGGACTTTGGCTACGATGTGGAAGACTTCAGGGATGTCGATCCTCTCTTTGGAACCATGGCTGACTTTGATGATCTGCTGTCCAGCATGCATAGCATGGGTGAGCAAAAATAACCAAAACCCTTTGTATCAATTAAAATTGGCCTCATTGCTGATGTCTTGGTGGTAATTTCACATCATTGTGCCATGTTAGAATGTAAATAAAACTGTGTAACTGCTGCAGGTCTGAAATTGATAATGGACTACATTCCCAACCACACCAGCGATAAGCACCTTTGGTTCCAGCTCAGCCGAAACCGCACAGAGTACTATTCTGACTTCTACATCTGGGTGAACTGTACCGAGGACAACCCACCTAACAACTGGGTATGAATCTAAACCGCTAATAGGTAGACAGATATTATTATTATTACTATTATTGTGATCAACTGATCATATCATTCATTCATCCATAATGGATGCTCTGTCCTAGTCAATGTTGGCTGAGACGCAAGCCTTTGTAATGATTATTAGATCTAACATGTTTGGAATCTGCTTTGTTTACTTTATATGCCACAGACCATCTTATTAACCCATTACAATCATGTTTTTATGCATGATACATCTTCAGGTGAGTGTGTTCGGGAACTCCAGCTGGACGTATGACCCGGTCCGTGGGCAGTGCTACTTTCATCAGTTCCTCAAAGAGCAGCCAGATCTCAACTTTCGTAACCCCGACGTCGTCAAGGAGATGACGGTAACTACACGCACATTGCAACATAATGTGACTGATCTGAGATCGCAAGTAGTAGACATCATTACAGAAGATGGCATCATGTTGTTCTGATGCTGAGAAAGACAAGGTGAAAATAAGTTTTGAACTAATGAGGGGTAATCATGTCTTGCGTAATAACCTGCAGCTTGTCATCCTCTCATATGGTTTTCAAGTCACTGCAGACTCTTTACCTCTGGCTCAGAGGAACACGGTGTCTCACCTGGGCGTCAGGCCCACCGCATGAGCTTAACATCACCACATGCCAATCTCTTTAAAGGTAGCAAACACAAAGAGGGTCAAGTGTACAAGCAGCTATGCGTATAACACCGTCTGTGTTTTCAACTCCGCTTAGTGGTGGGGATGTGGTTTAGGCTTCTCTTCCTGATGCATAGAAACATGCTGTACTGTACTTCTGTCAAGACTTTTGAAAGTAGATATCCTTTTAACACATATTCATCATTTAATGAGTGAGCATCATAATCTTTAGTTACACAGTGTCTTTTATGGATCGTTATAAGTGAAATAGATTACTGTTTTTTTTTTTTCTCAAAACTGCTTTGCCTCTGTGTTTCTTTAACAGGACATAATCCACTTCTGGTTAAAGAAAGGAGTGGACGGGTTCCGCATGGACGCTGTCAAGCACATGCTCGAAGCCACGCACTTAAGAAATGAACCCCAGGTTGATCCTGAACAACCTCCTGTGAGTACGGTTTTAACTACAAACCGGTTATCATCATAATCCAATTTAATAACAGGTGGCCACATCTCAGGACAGCATTATTTATAGATGAAGGTTAGACCTCGCATTATAGCTCTCTAATACTAAACCTCTGTCATGCACTCATCGTCCACCCCTTAATCTTTCCTCAACGAAAGAACCTCTACATTACCACTTTAATGAGAGAGAAACATTCTTAAGAAGAACGACTTTGACTTTGTTTATTAGTTGCTTTTTCATTTTTATTAGACGTTGGAGATTAGTGGTGCATGTTTCCCTGGATTTTCCCAGGAATTCATTCCAATGATCCTAACTTCAGTGTTACAAAGGAACCGGATATCTGAGCTGCATGCATAGGCTGCATTTGCACTTATTCCACTTCAGAATATCAGCTCCATTATCTTCTGGGTTCCCGAGGTTGGAATCCCAAATAGCATTAAATAGTAAGCTAGTGCACTAGGGTGTATAATGCTTTGTCACACAAACCAAGTAGTGCCCTTGAACAGGGGTTACAGAGGGACTTGGGATTCAGCATTGTGCTAGAAGCTAGTTAGCTTTGTAGCTCGCGTTAGGTGTAAATAAGCAACATGGAGGCAATTTTTGACTTAGAGGTTCGTGAGTTGTTTAAGATGACGAAACGTTATCAGATGTGTTTTCTTGTTAAAAGTACCACAGTGACTGGTTTTAAATATGGGTTTTTGTTTCACGTAGCTGTGCTCTCCTCAGTACGGTGGACTGTAGAGACCTGTTTTCACCCATGCTGCGACCAACAGTTTAATTAATGGTGACGTGAAGTCATACATTTTGTTAAATGTCGTAGTGCTTTTACCTTCTATCAACCCTCTTGTCCAATCAAAACCCTAGCCCTAACCCTAAACCTAGTTTTCTTTGCAATAGTTTGACCCTTCTGAAACAAAATAAAATCTTATGACACGGATGTTCTGGGAATGAGAAACTACTGAGTGCATCAGGTAGGGTTAAAAGAATTGTTGGCAACTAAAACATATTAATTACTGCAGGTCATTTAGAAATTGAGATTTGTGGTTGTGAATATAGACGAAATTATTTTGCGGAAAAACTATTTACAGGCCCATTGTGATTCCAAACAGACAAATGTTATAGACTTCCATAACATATATTTGTACACACACACACGCACACACACTTTACACTCTGTACAGCATCTTAAAAGATTCAACGATGAGGTGAATGGGATACAACAGCAGAAGACCAGATTAGGTTTTCATTCCATTCATCCATGAACACGAATCTGAATATCTCCAAAGCACCCAAAACTAGATAACTGAAAATTATTCCCCCCCGCCCTCATTTTTAACTGTCTAGTTTTGGTGTCTGTGATTATAGCCTCAGATTACAAACTCAGAACCCAATGTGCTCGTCCCCTGTAGGACATCCACCTCAAGGTTGAATGTTTTGTGCATGCTGTGATGCCTTACCGCACAACATGTTTTTTTTTTTTTACAATTTTTTAACACCATCCTGTGTGTGAGTGTAATTCACAGGAGATAAGCAGTTTCAGAAATGCTCTCCATGCAGCATGGAATGTTATTTTCTTCCTGAATTTCTTTGTATTTCACACCACAGGAAACTGTGGATACGGAATTTGAGCTCTACCATGACTACACATACACACAGGTAGGCCTGCACGACATCCTTCGGAACTGGAGAGGAGACCTGGATGAATACAGCAGAGAACCAGGACGCTACCGGTACCCCTTCTTCCTCCTTAACACTTTTCTGTGGGAACTTGAAAAACAACCTTTTTGTGTTTTGTTTCTCCAAGATAAATGAAAGTTAATGCTTATTCCACAGTTTTATGGTGACGGAATCATATGACTATGAAGAAATTGAAAAAACCATGACCTACTACGGAACCCGTTTTGCTAAAGAAGCTGATTTCCCCTTTAACTTTTATCTGCTGGATCTCCCTGATGGCCTGTCTGGATTGAGAGCAAAGGAACTGGTTGAACTCTGGATGTCAAATATGCCCAAGGGGAAATGGCCAAACTGGGTGGTAAGTGGCCTGCGCTGTTTTTCAAACCACATACAGTAGACGTGATGTTTTTACTAATGCTGAACAGTAGTATTAATGCAGTAATACATTTGAAAAAAAAAATTGTTAGGTGGGAAATCATGACAAGCCACGCATGAGCTCCAGAGCCGGTCAGGAATATGTTCGTGTTGTCAACATGCTGTTGTTGACACTACCTGGAACCCCCACCACATACTATGGGGAAGAGATTGGCATGGAGAACGTCAATGTGTCTGTTATCCAGGATCCTTTTGGAAAATTCGATCCAGTAAGTGAGAAGAAGCTTCATATGGTGCGGTTCTTTCCCGTACCGGAACAGCTCTAAACACATGGTTATCTTTGTCTAGAATAACAGCCGGGATCCTCAGAGGACACCCATGCAGTGGAGCAACGGTTTCAATGCTGGCTTTAGTGAGAGCAAGAATGGTACCTGGTTGGACATAGGTCCAAACTTTAACACCGTCAATGTAGAGGTACGTGTTGCCAAATCTCACAATAATGAGCTTGTTTTATCCCATTGATGGTTTGGCACACCATCCAGGGTTTACCTCACCTTGTACCCCACGTTTCTTGAAATAGGCTCCAGGCCCCTCCCCATGGCCCTATTACAGTACATCCAGAAACTGGATGGACAGTTTGTTTTAGTTGAGTCACAGGTGGCATCATTGCACCTTTTCCAGAAATAAACTGGCATGACAGTAGGTTATCATAGAAAGCATGCAAAAGAACACATCTATTCCAGAAGTTCCACCACTGACTTCGTAATAATTTATTTAGTTATATAAATTTACCATTACTTACAAAAGGTTGGTTTATTTCCATCGAAAAAGGCCCAAAATATCACTTAATATGTAATTCACAATTAAAAATACTACATGCAATGGGTGTAATTGAGTCCTAATTATAAAGTAAAAGTATTTCTGGCCAGATTTTTCACAAATAGTTTTTTTAATTTAATATACAGTAATGTAGCATAACCACATCACAGCTCCAGGGTCCTGGATATAATCTTGCAGCCAGTCTTAGACTCCATCACCCTGGCCAAGCTAATAAAGAAGAATGAATGAATGAATGAATGAATGAATAATGTAGCAAGTAGCACGGGATGTTTTCTATGTCAGTGCCTTGGTATTACTTTCCTTTACCTTTATCTTACGATTCTCTTGATGACTTAAAAAATTGGAATTAAATATTTTATTAACTGAAGAGTTACATCTGTGTGTGTGTATAGGTTCAGCGGAATGACCCTGCCTCAGTGCTGGAGCAGTACCGCACTCTGACTCTGCTCAGAGAAAATGAAATACCCCTGACTCGAGGCTGGCTCTGCTACGTCTGGGCAGATGATAATGTTTTTGCCTATTTGCGTGAACTAGACGGACTAAACCTGGCTTTTCTTGTACTCCTGAACTTTGGTCAAGATACAGAAACGAACCTCTCATCTATTAGCGAGCTACCAGATCATCTCAATGTTCTATTCAGTACACATCCTGGGACCGCGAGCAGCTTCTCCAAATCCCAAATCAGAACCTCAAAGGGCCAGGGACTGTTGCTGACGTACTCCACCAGTAAGCGCTTTCACACCAACCATGAGGCTGAGTGTTACATCTCTGAGAAGGCATGCTTCCTAAGTGCCCTTAATATTTTGTACAAGTGTTGAGAATATGACATGAATAAAAGCATAGAGTTGCAGTGCCAAGCATTCCTGTCAAGCTTAACTGCTGTCTGTTCCATTTTGTATTTACCTAAATTCATGTTTTACATGCTCAATAAAAACTTTAATGCTTTTAATATATATATTTTTTATTTTAATAAAATACTTTATTCATAATTATATAAGGTCACAGTTCAGATTTCATTAAGTCTTCATGAATCTGGATCCATGAAACCCCAGTCCCAGTGTTGTATAGAGGAAAGCTAACTGTCGAGCAATCTGCAAGATAAACAAAGTTAGACACGTAAAGTACACATGTTTAAAAGGAATCAGGATATCGTTTAGATATTTCAAATAGATTATCTACCTTAAAAAAAAATTAAACATTGATTTTTTTGGCATGCATGACTCTAAACTCATCAGGCTGTAAATCAGTCTTTTAGTTCAGTAAAAGATTTGTTAGTTAATGCTAACACATGGCCATGACAAGACAATTCTCAATGCGCCAAGTGATGATGAGTTACTGAGCTACAGAACCGTTAACTGTGCTGCTTTGTTCGAACACTGCACTACAATATCTGACATGTGAAAAAGCAACAGCCCTCCTTGAATTATCAACATATTATTGTGTTACAGCCTGGAGCTGAAATGGACCTGAGTGTTGTCAATTATAATGTATGTAATAAATTTAAGATGGCAATGTTATCAGATGTGTTTTCTTGCTGAAACTGCGTCTGTGACTGGTATTAAAGTAGTCTTCCCTCTTTCCAGTACTGCAGACCGACAATTAATGTGATTAATGATTGTTAGAACACATATGACAGGGACTGATATACATTTCCATCCTGCCAAAACAGTTGCACACACTAAGAATTCATTCACATTTGATTACAGCACACAATGCAGTGGTCAGTGCAATCATTTCTCATGCTCCCAGAACCAATCTTTCACAATTTGAGTCCTTGAAAATGTCTGTGCCATCAGGGAAGAAATACTCCACTGATGTGAAAATCATTGCCGGGCCTTGACCTGACCAACTAAGTAACCCCAGATCATAACACTGCTTCTGTGCATGATGGGTGCATCGCTTTATGTACTTGCCTTCTTACCCTGTTGCACCCACCACTGTGGAACAGTGTCAGTCTCAACTCATTAGACCACATGACCTTTTTCCATGACTCCAAAGTCTATAATCTATATGTTTCCTAGCACACTGAAGCCTTTTTTTTGATTAGCCTCACTAGTGGTTTCCTTATGGCCACACAGCTGTTTAGTCCAAATAGAGTTCTTGTCACACTGTGTGTGTGAATAGCCAATTTTTTTTTTAGGCCAGGCAGTGTATAATAATGTTCCAGTGCTGTTAAGCTCTATATCACCACTCGTGAAATGCCTCTTGCCCTATCAGATTACTCATTCAGTACTAACTGTTAAATAATGTTAAATAATTAGTTCAGTGGAGTTCATCCATGTGCATTTAAAATGACACATGATCTCAATATAAAGACACAAGCGAATGCAAAGATGTACATTCTCATGGGACACAACCAACTACACTGACATTCCATCCGACAGTTTTTCAAAAACACTGTAATATTTGCATCTTATAGTAATATTTGCACCTATAGTGTATAATAAATGGTAAAAATTCCAATGAAGAAAAATTCTAATTCATGTTCTATCATTGGAAATGCTTAAGCTTAAGGGATGTGACTGTCTGCATGATAAAGTGGTTAAAGAAAAACCTGCTTATAGCTGATTACAAATAAATGATTGAAAAAAAGATAAACACCAGTTTGAGTTCTAAAAGAGATAAATGCTTTGGAGATTAAAGAGTAACTGGTCTGGTGTTTAAAAGAGAAGAACTAATGAAGGCCGCACCTCACACATGGACTGGTCATAATCCTGTGGACCAAAGTGATCTCCACCTGGCTGAAGATCCAGAACGATGGATGGAGTATTTCCTGATTGAAGAACGAAATGAAGGTTGTCACATGCAATTCTGCGAGATATGGGTGACAGTGTGTGTTCATATGAAATGCTACAGATGCATAGTGTTCTAAATGCCAAGCCTGTAGATTTTCTTTTTAAAGAGCAGTCATGCTGTTATAAAAGATGAGACGGTAACCAAATGCACAAGCATGAGAAGGCTGTGATCCTCTCAGGCGTTTTTAAGTAGGGGTGAATTACAGGGGCCTCTTTATCTCAGGCTTACAGGCACAAAGTGTCTGATCTGGGCATCAGGCCCACCGCATGCCAAATTCATCAAAGGTAACATAAGGAGGGTCGAGTAGACAAGCCTATATTCAAGCCGAAATGAAAAACGTAACTAAAGATACAGTGGTGGCACAAAGTTTCCAGACCATTTTAAGTATTAAAATGGTTCATATTATGTTTCATACTCATCATAAAATGGATTCAATTTTTCTCTTTTTTTCTCATCATACTTTACAAAATACTCCATTGTTTTTTCTTTATTACCGAAATTAACAGCACTCCAAACACCTGTTTTTACTTTGTCATGAGTCCTCTACAGAATCTTTACATCTTTGAGATGATTCCACTGACAATGCAAAGCAATGCGCATGGAGAAAAGAGATTAAAAAAGGGGAAACCTGCATTGAAGGAAAACCACACAGTGGGAGATTATCGACAAGGAATTTTTTAAAGCAGGATTCGAGAGTTGGCTTCAATAATGGAGCAAATTGAATTGCTTGTGCTGGAGACTATGTTGAGTAGCACCTTTGTATAGAGGAAGAGTTGAACTACTGTACTAATGTGCAATTCCAGGAACTAACTTAACTAACTAACTAACTAACATTAAGTAATTCCAGGAACTAACTTAAGAAGACACACATCTCGTTAGTGTGTGTAAGTGCCCCCCCCCTCTCTGGTCTGAATCAGCTATGGTTCTTTTCAAAGGTAAAGTGCAGGCAAATTTTTTATTTATTTTTTTTACTTTATATTTTGTATTAATCATTTTTATATGAATAAATTTAAGTTGTTGAACAAATCATCTGAGTTTCCAATATTTCTTATGAGGGAAATTCACTTTGATATACGAGTGCTTTAATATACAAGTGAATTATGCTTGCAATCCAAGGGTTAACTGTCTATATATAACACACTGCTCGGATGTGCTGGTAAAGAAAAATAATTCACTTTAATTCATAATCACACGGCCCAGTATTTATTTATTTATTTATTGTCGTATAACAGCACACTCCACAATTAAAAAAATCTTTTCAATTGTTTTAATAAGCCCAATCTCACACCAACAATATGAGCTAATTTTATAATACTCATTTAATGAAGGAATGAAAGGGGAAACCAGGGTGAATCACTCGAAAGAGGCCCCAAATATTCTGAAATAACTTTCGTTAGGACGACGCAATCTGAACGGAACAACCTACAATGTGCTTCTCAGTATATGGAGCTTTAAACATGATTCGGACCTGAAACCTGACTCGGACCAATAAGGAAGCCAAAAGACAGCCATTGCACTGTTTCACTCGTCTTCTCATTGTTATAGTGGTGTCCAGGAATGAGCAGCAGGTCTTCATAGTGTGAACCTATTCAATTAAGCGACATCATAGGGAATTCAGAAAGAAATATGGTGTTCCTGACGTACCTTCAAAGAGTGTTATTCAGAGGATGGTACAGAAACTGGAAACAATGGGATCATTGACTCTTCTCACGGCGGAGGCTGTCCGAAAATGTTGCAGGACACAATCGATGACAGGCAACTTTGTCTGCAGCAGTAACCTACGAAATCTCTGGAGATGCCTTGCACAGGAGACTGGGAGGTCTTATTCAACGTGTCAGAGAGATGCAAAAAGGCCAAAATTGCACGTGCATTGTGTCACCGTCGTTCAGGAGCTCAAAGCAAGGGATTATTCAACTGAGCAAACAACTGAGCAACGTGAAATTGCTGCTATTTCTTATGATATCCTTGCTGATACGTTCAGGAACATGGAGTGCTGTGTCAAAATGTATCTGGCAGAAAATGGAGATCACTACCAGCATTGCACCTAATGCAATTGATTATATATACGTCAAGGTATGTAGCGTATTTTTGTGGTTCAGATTGCTTCATCATAGCGAGAGTTATTACAGAACATATAAATGAGTGTACACTTCTTCTTCTGGCATATATTTGACTGAAGTAAGCTAATGAAGGCTTGAAGTTCAATTATATAAAAGACATTTTAACTCATACATACTGTGTGCTTGTTACTAAAATGTTAACATTTGCCTTATTAACAGGAACGCTATGTGAATGAGCAGCCAGGATACAGCGTTAGCTGCGGTAATTAGCACCATCACAGGACAGTGCAGCTCTCTTTAAACATTACTGTTAAGCATGTCTTTTCGATGACCCCTTGCTCAGTGGACAGGTGGATCTATGAAGACGACCTAATCTAAAAGAGCTATTCTCGCTCCCATTCTTCCTAGCATATCCGGGAGTGTGGTCTTAATACTGAGAGGCCATTGAGAGACTTGCATGTTGTCACTTTATATCCGACTCTGAAGTACAGCGTTGTTTGAACATCACACAGCTAATCCTGAAAAACTCCTCCGTCTGCTGTCTCTTATCAGCAGCTTCGCTCTGGGTGTCTTCGCCTATCAGCCTGCTTCTCTTTGGTCTGTTTTTCACAAGCCTCCTCCTGACCTTGGCCCAGGCCGGTGTATTGTCCCTCATCTGATATGCTATCTTTCAAACATGCTAATCGCTCCAGCTGCCGGCGCGCATGTGTGTGTGTGTGTGTGTGTGTGTGTGTGATCAGCATTTTATCTCCTAAAGAAGGGAGCACGAGATTAGAGCGAGACTTTCTTTTAGCATTCATCTGTGCACGCGTGTGTGCATTTTAATTAACCAGACACAAAGAAGCAAAGGGATTTGCACTCTAAGGGCTCGGGATGTGCTGACACCGTATCTCACACAGAATGCTCACACACAAGGTGACCTCTGCGTGATAGAACAGACTTCTAACAAATCAGCCGATTTCTTTTTTTTCTGGACACTTATTCTCCTGAGACAGCAGCAGAGCATGTGCTAATCCCAATTGGCTGGTTTGAGAGCTGGCGGTTTGGACACTGACTTCTACTGTATATTTCCTGTAGTTATTTCATACTCCACTCATTTTATTTTTCCTGTTGTCCTTGTCAGACACAAGTTTTTGGTTAACTCTTAAGAGTTCTTGCCACATCTTGTGCTGTGTGATAATCTATTAGCATGTGCGTCGGGAAGAGGAGAAAGAATTTCTCTCCCCTGCCACCAAAAACCATGACATTCCTTGAGCTCATCACTTTTACTCATGAAAAGGATCTATCGGGGATCTACCCCAACTTTTGGACTGCTCTCAGGATCGCACTTACTCTGCCAGTGACTGTGGCTCAGAGAGGAGCTTTTCAAAACTGAAGTTGATCAAGTCATATCTGAGATCAACCATGTCTCAAGAACGGCTCACTGGCCTCGCTATCATCAGTATCGATCATTCAATAGGGGAGGCGGTCTCGCCCAGGGAGTAAATCAGTGTATAACCGCCACTGGTCGGACGGTCAGGCCATGTCGAGCAGCAGCAAGTAAAGGTGATGGTTGTAATCTTGGAGATTTTTTACATGTACTCAAACATTTACAAGGTATATTCTACAGCTGTGTGTTTTGAAACGAACAAATACGACTATAAATTCCTACTTTTTTGTGGTTTTCTCCAAAACCACGAAACACATGTATACACACACACTCACGCTGTTTGGACCAGAACACCCAGTGCTACTGCATGATTGGAGTAGTGACAGCCACGAGATTAAGAAGATATTTTATTGACAGGTGCTGAAATGTAAAGCTGCATTCTACTGCCATTTCACTCCTGTTCTCTCCAATAAACCCGGTTTGGACCAGAACAGTTTAACTGCAAGACTGCTGCAGTGACAAGCCACAGGAATTGCGAAGATATTTTATTGACGGATGCCGTCAATGATGTTGCTGATGATTGAATTTTTATTTTATTTTATAAGACTGCATTTGACTAGAGCTCTGGAATTATGATGACCTCTAGGCAAATCCAGCATTACATTTCAACAGGAAGAGCCAAAAAAGAAAACTCAAAGTACTGCATAACACAGAATCCCTACTCAGGGAACTGTTAAAGCCGTTCAATTAGTAACTCCTAATAACTTAACTTTTAATAAAATCCCTCAATAATTAATTTCTATTACTATTTCTAGCTCTAATGAAGCGAATAATAGTGTGAATTAGAAATACCACCAACATTCCAACAGAAGATGTAGACTAACCTTTCATACTGTGGTTGCTGGTATTGGTCTGGATGGCCTTCTTGAGTTTTTCCACATACTTTAACACACCTGCCAAAGGCACTCTGCTGTCCTCAGAGTACGCAGTGATCAGCATGGATGGATAGACCTGGAGCACAGAAGATACAACTGTAAGTCATAAGAAGATTTCACCCTGGCATGAATAAAGTCGGTCTGAATTACCTGAGGCGTAATATTATGACAAGGACAGTAAGAAGCAATGTTGTCCCAGTCTTGGGTATCTGCAAGCGGATCACCCCACTCTCCTCTCTCCTCTATTGTTAATGGCAGGGATGAGTCCTGCATGGTGCTAAGAACATCCAAAAAAGGTGCCTAGGTCGAGAAAAAAAAAAAAAAAAAAACGTGCAGTATATTCTTGTATATCAATGTCACAACATAAGGAATATATATCACGTAAGAAAAAAATTCTAGATTTTTATACTATATAAACCACTCTACTTGCATTCGAGTCACAAAACAGCGCATCTGGGAAGTACGGTATGCTTCCATGGTTAAGGAGCGCAGGATGTCTTCTTCGGTTTTTGTCTAAATTTGACTGTAGCTTTCTTCATGGGAAATCTCATCATTCTGTGTCCTATCTAAAAGTTTCCCTGAGTTAAAAATTTGACAGCAGAGACACTGGCCTTGAATGTGTGAACTGAAATATAATGTTATTAATGGTGTATAAAATGTGGTGCATTTTTGTCACAGGAAAATTCTAAATGTAACAATTACAATAAAATGTATGCAAAAATATTTAATTGGCATGTCTTCTCTTTTAAGCATTTATGGTGACTTGGAATTTTGAATGCTACTACATGCTATTTTACTTTGATTATTGTGACTGATGTGAATAATAATAATATGATCGCTAATAAAAAAGAAAATCTATTAACTCCTGTTAAATTACCTGTTCGCAAAACAGCTAAGCCTTTTTATTTAAAAATCTGCCCAATGGAAAAAAACTGATCGTCATGTTTAGCTGTTTGGTATACAAGAGACCTTTGTCATTGACTAATCCTCACCAATAAAACATAATTGTTGGATTTACCCTAACCTAGATAATAGAATACACCAAAAACCTTGGCCAACATTCTCAATATAATAAGACGAAATGGTGCAATAAAACTCCTCTGTGGAATTATTTAATATGTTTTCCCCATCTGACGGTTTGACATATCCTGGCTTCTGCTCTAGAAATGGCCTTTTAGAAGAGCTCCATGATATTGCGACTCACCTGCAGGAGGACGGCCCTGAGGAGGTGAGGACGCTGGTTGCACAGTGCACCCGCTAAGACAGCTCCTGCACTGCGTGCAGTCAGGGCAGTTAGTGCAGGCTGGGACACTCCTGATTGGAAGAGGGTCTGAATGCAAGCAGTGAGATCCTCGACTCCATTCTGCTTGTGCTGCAAACACCCTGCTCGGTGCCAGGCCAGACCACACTCTCCACCACCCCTGTTCAATAACACACAAACACGCATCCATGTATCCAATAACACATGGGAATTTGGCATTATTGGTGATATTTGAATGTAATTTTTTTCCAGAACACTAAAGTGGACCTCATCTATTACAGAGCCTACAAGCTTCTCTAGACTTGAGACATAATGACGTGATAGATCGGTACCTGACATGGCAGTAGGCCAAAGCCCAGTTGTCCTCCAGCAGCAGTCTTTTCTCAGGACTGAAGCCCATGTTGAGGTCCAGGCCATAAGCACCATATACATGGAGCAAGAGTGGAACGTTACTTAGATCAGCAATGGATTTTGTATGAAAAAGTGTCAAAGGCACTGCAGTCCCATCCTAAAACACAATGAATGTGAAAATATTAATAATGTAGACTAGATGTAGTCCCTTATTTGCTATTAAAATAATCTCTACTCTTCTAGGAAGGATTTCCTCTAGACTATAGAGCTTAAGGTTGGGGATTTGTACTCATTCAGCCACAAGAGCATTACTGAGATCAGGTACTGGTATACTGAGTGAGGAGGCCTTGTCTGCATTCCAATTCATCCCAATGATGCTCAGTAGGGTTGAGGTCAGGGTTTTATGTAGGACACTTGACCTCTGACCCTCTCACTTTGGCAAATCATGCCTTACTTTGTGCTCATGTCATGCTGAGATATGTTTGATCCTCTTAGTTCAAGTGGAGGGAAATCTTAATAATCCAGTGTACAGATACACCCCAGACAATGGTGTGCCTAATACAGTAAAAGGTGTCCACCTGGAGCCTCCGAATGGTATAGGGCGAAATGGTATCGCCCTATCATCCGGAGATCGCGAGTTCGATTCCCGGGTGATGCTGTAACCTCTCACAGCCGGAGGTCTAGAGAGAGCTGATTGGCCGAGCTCTCTGAAAGGGGAGGGATGAGAGATACTTAGTGCTCCCACATTAATCACGGCTCTACAGCCAGTCAGGGGCATTTGTGAGCTAACCCAGGCTGAGGGAGCGGATAGCACTGTCCTCCGAGTGCGTTACGCTGCCCCTAACGGCAGGAAACACGGAGGAAACACGGAGATAGTCGGAGGAAACACGTGATAGTTCGGCCCTCCCGGCTGAGTGGTAGTAGTGTCTTAATGTGGGAACCCCCTAGTGACGGGGAGGAATTGGACACGACTAAATTAGGGAGAAAATCTGGGGAAAAAAAAAAAAAAGGTGTCCACCTACATTTGGCCATAGAGTGTACATTAACTGTCAGGATTAAACACTGCATTTCCTTATTTCCTCTATTGACGTTTAACTTCGGTGTTAAGCAATAAACTGAGCTGATTGATGATCTCTAGGGCTGAACTTTATCACACTCTGGTACAATGTATACTTAAATAAAGACCTGGCTGATGGCCTGCAGGCGGGTGGTGTGACACTCAGAGAAGGCGGTGGGTTGAAGCACTCCCTCGCAGGATACGGGTTGCTCATGCGTAGGTGAAAAGAGATAGCGAGCAGGGGGATGAACCGGGGATGACAGGAGGAAGCCGACTGCGTTACTCTTCAGTGTGTCAGAGCGTTCCGTCTCTACAGCACAGGCCCAGGGTGGTAGCTAGGTGGTTAATCACAAACATTTTCATCATAACACCTGCACAAAAAGTTCTCATTACATTCCAAGCCATGGCAAGAACAGTCAGCAGTTTAAACTGTTAACTTCTCCAGGAAATATGATTAGAACTACAGTACAATCATTTCTTGTACGAGATAAGGATAAGCTCAAAAGTCACTGCATTTATATAAAACAGTCATAAAATGAAGTGCATTTGGCTTTAAAACAGAGTAGCAGTATTGTACTTTAAACGACTATACTCACAAGGTGAATGGCCACATCATTAGGAGATTTTAATGGAAATGTCAGGAGTTGGAGTCGACCCTGAGGCCCCTTCAATGTGAACACACAGTGGTCTGGTAACATCTCCATGTCTTTAACGACTGACCCAGGGACAGGTATAAACTCAGGCTCCCAGTAGCACATGGCAGGAGTGGAGAGAGAGGTCCTCAGCAGCTTCGGGAAATAAACCAATTGAACAGGTCATACAGATTCTACACATGCATAGGCCAACCTAAGAGAAAATTCAAGAAGTTGCATACATTGACAGCACTGTTACAAAAACTGTACAACATACTTGTCATTAATTTACTTATATATGAGCAGTGACCGCTTCTGGCAGCACCTTAGCTTAGGCCATGGTGACTTAGAGATGATGATGATGAGGCACTACAATATAGGTACTGCAATATTGGCATCATGCAATGTGGCACTACATATTACTCAGCACAAGACATCGCTCATAATAAACCGTTCACTCATTCGTCTTAAGTAACAGCTTTAAACAAAGGACATACTCACCTCGTACTCATGGCCTGGGCCAGTGTTGGCAAGGATGTACAGCTGATTGTCAGAGTGCTCTACATGGTATAGCAAACCAGGCTGTCGAGCCTGTATTAGTTCAGGGGGTGAGAAAGGAGACCAGCTGTCAATCATCCAGACCTCTGAGCTCCTCTTACTGCTGCAGTTTATAGTCAGAAGCCTCTGGTCTCTTGAGCGGATGACCTCCACGAAAAACCTGCACAGCACATTACCATTCGCCATTCATTTGAGATTAATATACTGTATCACAGATTTTATGTATGAAACTACACCTTGTTATTGCATCTCCATTAATATTACAAACATCACTGGATCTTTCTAAAGTTGACTTGTTTCAAACTGGTTCAAAAAAATGTTTGTTTTGATGGAAAACAAGTAAAACTCAGCAACCATGATGGAAAACTCTTTTTGGCCTTGGCACAAAGTGCTATGTTTGGCATAGAAAAGGACTGTTTATTACCCAGTCAACAAAATACCAACATGTGAAGCATGGTGGTGGCAGCATAATTTTCCTATGTGGGTGGTGGATGCTTCATTTAAACTAACAGGGACTGAAATGCTGATGCCAGTGGGAATAGAGATAGATAGACAGTTATTGTCAGTTTTCATCCCTCTTTTTTCCCCTCTGTTGAAATGAATGGTTGACCATTCACCAACTGTCACATTATTCACTCTACCAGCTGTACTATGTCCTCTCGTGCTGTTAAGTAATCACACTTTGCATTTTCTTCCAGAGATGCATCTCTAATTTTACCTTTTACTCTTTCCATATTTTGTTTTTTCTGCAAATTATGCATCATGTCACCAGGCAGTCATAAAATGCATTTAACTGTATCATAACCTATTTGGTTGTAGGTCATTAATAAAACTAGAAGAAATGCAGGGATGAAGGTTCACCGTGCAATAGGATCCCAAGCCTAATCATGCTGCTGACAATACACTAGGGTAGTTCAAAATGAAGCCCAGGCAAAATACAGACCTTTTTGCATTAAAAAAAATACACATTATATTACTTATTTGCTCCTTACTTTAAACAATTTGTGATTAAGAGCCATCATCATTGGTGAGGTTTTTAAATGGCGTATGGATGTTTGAGAGGAATAATGAAGAGGACCATAGAACTGAAGCTGATGGCTGATGCAGCTTCTATTCACAAAGATGCAAAAACAAGAGTGAGTATCATAAACACCATACAGGTACATAGTATACTACAGTAAAATACTGCTATTATATTATGCTATTATGTAATTATACAGATTGTATGGGAAGACAAAAAGCAGTAAACAGATGACAATAGTGTCTGTCTGTGGTCAGGTTTTTATAAAGCAGCACAAGAGTCAAACAGAGTAGCCAGCCAGTATGAGAAACACACTCTTACTCAGGATCTTTTTCCTCATAAACCAGCACACTGTGGGCTCCAGAGTTTGTAAGATGAAGTCGAAAAACATGTCTGCACTGGAGTCCTTCTTGAGTGGTGTAGTATAGTACATCATCAGTGGCCCACTCTGTACCGAGAGCATACGGTCATCAATACAATGAAAAATAATATCTACCATTTTAATAAAGTAAATAAAGACAATTACTAATGCTATTATCACCAAGACCCATGCAGATAAATTTCCTTAAAAAAAAAAAAATTTCATTGCAGTATGCAGAATGCATCTAATGTTGGATATTCCTTTTTGAAGACTTCCTTTTTCATCTCCTAAATGAATGATGAAGAAGTGGTTTCCAAAGCAGTTTTATTTATCTCACACCAGTTCCAACATAAGGAAACATTTTTTAGTTTTACATACATACATGTCAAAAGGCAAACCATTTTCCCTCAGTTTGAAAGCCTCCAAATATACAACTATTTCTGAATTGCAGTATGAACAAGGGTCAAGGGCTAAGGACAAAAAGTACTAAACTGTTCTCAATGGTCCTTTTTTCAGGAGGAAAGCAAATTTTGCATTGCATTTGGAAATCAAGAGGCCAGAGTCTGGAGAAAAAGAGGAGAGGCACAGAATCCAAGTTGGTCCAATGTAAAGTTTGCACAGTCAGTGGTGAAGCCATGTCATCTGCTGGTGTTGCTTCTCTTTGCTAGCCAGCTTTATGGAGATGATGATTTCATGTCCCAGCAGGACTTTCCACCTGCCCACACTGCCAAAAGGTTTAAGGACCATGGTATCCCTGTGCTTGATTGGCTAGCAAACTCGCCTAATGTGGACCTAAAGCCTGAGCACTGAGAAGAGGAAGATGCGAGACCAGACCCAACAATGCAGAAGAGATGAAGACCACTATCAGAGCAACCTGGGCTCCCATTACACCTGGGCAGATTGCCTCCACGCCACGCTGCACTGCTGCAGTAATTCATGCATAGGGAGCCCCGACCAATTTTGAGTGCTGTACATGTTCATACTTTCCTGTAGTTCCAACATTTTAGCTGTGTTAAAAATCTTTTTTTTATATTGGTCTTAGGTGATATAAAAATTTTCCGAGACACTGAATTTTGGGTTTTCATTAGTTATAAGCCATAATCATCAAAATTAGAAGAAATAAACACTCCAAATATATCAGTCTGTGTGTAATTAATCTATATAATTTATGAGTTTCATTTTTTGACCTGAATTACTAAAATAAATCAACTTTTTGATTATATTCTAATTTATTGAGATGCACCTGTATAAGCATATATGATGATGTATATTTTATCATGTATACACACACCATGTTATGGCTGATCGGTGTGTTCATATACAGTACTGTATGACTATACATTAATAGTACATTATGATTCTTTTGTGTTGTGATTCAGGTATCGCCACACTGAATCCAAAAATAGATTTTTTAAAAAGCTACTTTTTACATTTATAATTGGCCAGTGAACATAACTGGTTTTGATTGGCCATAACCTGTGATCGGCCAATCACCCTCAAATATAACTGATTCTGTATTGAGAGCAGAAGCTCCCGAGTGGTGCAACAGAAATGCATGTTTATGGCATTATATAATCAAAAACAGTGCATGTTAAAAGCATTCGATTGGCCTTTTTCTACAAACTCTGTGGCCAATTATTCTCAAAAACACTCATTAAACAAATTTACACAAGTCTCAAAACACCACAAGCACAAATTAGTCGAAAATCGTGTACGTTAGAACCCTGCACGCCTGCATTAGAAGCTGCATGCGCCCGCGTGCTAGCAGCCACTCAACTTGTGTGCTCACTGTCAAGCAGAGTTTTAAAACTTTGGAAGTATTTGAGGCGGTAGAACATTTAATCCTACAGAAAGTATACGCGGAACTATTTACACATTTTCATCCCCCGTGATAAGAATTCATTATTTAGAGTCTGTTTAGAAATTATAATTATGGCGAATGATATAACAGAGAAAAATCACAATTTTATTCAAATCGGCACAGAGGTACCGTGATAATATTAGATTGATTAATGCTGATTTTCATCCCTATAGGATTCCATGACTGTTTATGAAGTAGGATAAATAATATTTTTTGATGATGAAAAATATGCTCATGATGAAAGAAACAGAATTAATTCAGAGATTTACAAAAACTGTCAGCCATCTCAGAAAGAAATGCCACCTAACTTAGAGAGACTTCTTTACAGCAGGTCAAGAACAAAGAACAAAGGGGAAACAGTGAAGGGGTTTTGACTTGCTAAGGCAATCACCAGACCTTAACCCAACTGAACATGCATTGCACCTCTTAAAGAAAAACTAGCTGGTAATAATATATAAATAAAGCACTGCATAAATATATAATAAAGCACTGCAAAAGAAGAATACAACAAAAATGTTTTTTTTTTTTTGCCAACAGTGAGTTACAGGCTTGATGCGTTTTTTTTTTTCCAGCAACCTTTAATTTACTTTAAGATAATTTGTTGCACTACTTTTCATGAACGGTGCTACACATGTAGTAGATGTGCTAAAGTTATACACATCCATATGTCAATATCAATAACAAACTCACTACTTATCAATCACGTCATATTTATTTTGATTTTAAATCCAATCTTCATGTCTTCATGTATGAAATGTCAAATGTGTACAGGAAAAAAAAATAATAAAGAACTGGCCTTGCTGTTCCAATACTTTTGGGGGACGCTGTATGTTGAACACAAAAAATTCTATTTAACACAAAAATTAGTAGCAGATAATTATGAATGAAAAACATATGCCTTTCGGACTTACCAAAGCTGAACACGTTGTCAAGAATGAGGAAGGGTTTCTGGGGAATAGCATTTGGTTCTAATTGAACTAGCATGCATCTAGCTGCCTCATTGTGGTTGCTCTTCAGTGTCGCTGCCAGCACAGACTCAGAAGGAGAGAGTCTGACCCTCTGAATAGTCCTAGCCACGTCACCTGCCCAGTCAGCACTGAGCACTGGCACAATGTACTGCCCATCTGAGGAAACACAATATTTATTATTTGGAATAGACATCAAGGTTTGAAATAAACTGCTTTGTATCATAGAGTCATGTAAAACACATGATTCCAACACTGATATCGGATATTAATTGGTTGCACCAACACATAATCAAGAAGGAAAACAACAGAGCAACGAGCAGGACAGGGCAGCCCTTTGTACTTTCAAAAATGCTATATAGTACAGAACTGTGCAAAATGCCTTGAGCCACCCCTCCTTTCTTGATATTTTGCTTTCAAAGAATCAGACTTTCTTGTATGTTTAGTGCAGTCTTGAGGAATAGTTCTCCAGGCTTCCTGAAGGACTTCTTTGTCTCTCAATTTTAGACCAGTTTCAGAGGAATGTTTTTGTTTGATAAGCCACACACCATCATATGAATCATTCAAGCATAAAAAAACATCTAACTTTGGCACTGGATATCTGCAAACAAAATTGTGGACTTTCACTTGTTTGATTCCCTGATAGCAGCCCTACGAGGACAAATCTTCACTTTCGATGAAGAAGTGACGACAGCAGTGCATTCATGGCTTGCAGCTAAAACATTTTTAATGATGGGATACAAAAGCTTTTTGACAGACGGACAAAGTGTATTGAAAAACAAAGAGATTTTATCGAAAAGTGATGTATTTGTCTTTTCTAAAATTAAATTAATACAAATTCTACAGCCAGGGTGTGGATCATTTTTGACTCACCATCACAGACATTTGGGGTTTACACCACTAATGATTACCTTCGCCACGTGCTGCTCTGTATACTCCATCCTCCTTCACACTATACACATGATGGAGTCCCTGGAGCTGGAGAATTCAAGTAAGATAAATAAGATTACTGCTTCACATGATTTGGATCAAATTTTATCCACAAATGAAGCCACTCACCACAGTGCTGTCGGGCACATCAGCAAACTGCTCATAAACGGAACGCAGTTTTCTCTCAAAGCGCTTTTCTAGCCTTTTTAGTTTCCTCAAATCAGCATTTACAGCTTCCTAGACAGGAAAGAATGGCTTTATAAAAACAATCATGTTCACATCTACTTCTTTTGAGTTAGACTTATTTAAATACCCCATAACATTTTGACAACTTCATTCATCGAACTGCATGTTAAATAAGTCTAAATATTAATAACTAGCTGAAGTGAAAGAGTTTGTAGAAACATGTAAAAAGACAAAGCTAAAAATAAGCTCATCAGCTTATCAGTGATATTATTATTATTTTAGGTTGAAGCCCACATACTGTACATGTGAGCCTGCAACAAAGATAAACCACTTCATTTTTTAAACTGTAATTTTTTCTGTAATTTGATCGGTGTGACATTATATTGCATATATTGTATATTGTACATATATTGACAATTATATTGTATTGGTTTCCAATGGATTGATGGAATAGGAAATTGTAAAAAATGTACCTAGTTCACAGCAAGATTTTAAATCTACTGTCATTTCATTTGATTACAATCAATAGGAAAGCCACATACACACACTGTTCGGGAATCAGATTCGGGGGTTAAGTTCTGTCTTAAAATGACTCCAGCATGTTAAAATTGACTTATACCACTTCAGTGTTGTTATTTTAGCATGAAAATATAAACTAATTTTCAAAAGAATATCTACTGGTGCAGGTGTTTGTTTACATTGAGCATGTAGCTTATTACTAGCTTATTTTAAAGTAAATGCAGCACATCGCTTCTACTCCACATTTAGATTTCACTCATGGTGCAGGTTAAACTTCAGGCAGATCTCTAAGCACGAACTGTAAAAGTTACATGAACTTCTGCCCCGCCACTTATGCGTGATGCTGTGACAAAATCTGGCTGGACAGACACACAGAATGTTCTGAGACTGGTTTCTGGTCCTCCAAAAAATACATGGAACGTAAAAATATCATTGAAAGAGCGAGTTCTGACCAATGTACAGAGAAAACCTTTCTTTTACTTATATAGAAGACGCGAGATATAGAAGTGGCGCGTCACACTGTTTCTCACCGCAGAGTACCCACGTGCTGTCACTCGCGCTGGCACGCGCACTCTCCTGCCATAGCACAGGTGTAACGGTAAGCTCCGGGATGCCGAACGCAAAAACAAACAACTGACACTAGCAATAAATGAAATCATTTAACAAAGCAGTCTTGCACTTCAAAAGGAAATCACAGAGCCTGTATAAACTACTACAAGTGTAATATGTGCTTGTTTTTATGTTCCGAGGCTTCTCCATGTGTATTGAAAACAACTGCAGCGCGCGGTGACATTTTGAACAGACACGAATAATCGATCTCAAACCTGTAACAATACCTAGGACTATAGGCAACCAGCGCTCGATGATCTCGGTAATTGATTCGTTTCCTTAACAGCTAGAAGGACAGGAGGTATGCGGAAGTAGAGCGCTTCATGGACTGGCTACAGGGTGCCTTGGTTACCGGCAAATTGTGACAATTTATTTATAACTCCTTTTGTCTGGTTTTTGTACAATATAAGCAGTGTCAAACGATACTATTTGTGTAGTTAGTTTATTCAGTATAGAAACACTGTATTAATTATTTGGTTAAGTGAGAAATGGAGTTAAACCCAACAGGTAGCCCGGGAATGAAACAATTCAAAGATGCTCCATCGCCGGAAGCGCATGTAAACAAGCAGCAGGCTCCGGATTCACACTGTGGCACAGATGCAGCTCGGGCCAGGTGGACGATTCTCCGACAGGTGATAACTTCTAGTTTATTTTAACTATATAAAACTCACACATTTTACTGCACTGCATAACTAGCATATTTATAGAATAATTATAAGACATACAGCATTAAATGTTTCTTTGTTGTGGTTGTATAAGTTCAATTCAATTCAGTTTTACTTCTATAGTTTCTTTTAACAATGGTCATTGTAGCAAAGCAGCTGTACAGAATCGAAAGAAGATTAGGGAAATGAGTATTGGTTAGCACTGTTGCCTTGCACTTCCAGGATCTGGGTCCGGTTCCCACCTCCTTTTTATGTGCATGGAGTTTACATATTCTCCCTGTGCTTGGTGGGTTTCCTCTGGGTACTCCGGTTCCCTCCCACAGTCCAAAGATGTGCAGATTAGGCTAACTGGCGTTCTCAAGTTGCCTGAAGAGTGTGAATGAGCATGTGAGTGTGTGTATGTGTGTGTGCCCTGCGATGGATTGGCACCTAGAAGTTCCCAAAGTCTCTTGAGCCCCCCCGTGACCCTGAATACAGGATAACGTGGTATAGACGATGAGTGAGCAATTGAGAGAGTATGGAATGTGTGAGGAAGTATGTATGAATCTAAATGATCAGATTGTCCCTGATGAGCTAGCTAAGGGCGATGGTGGCAAGGAAAAACTCCCTGAGATGGCAATAGAAAGAAATCTTATAGAGGAACCAGACTCAACAGGGAAGTCATTCTCATTTGACAACAGGTAGCAGGAATTGTTTTGTGTGTAAGGAAGCTGGAAGTGCAATATAACAAAAGATGTGCTTAAATTAATATGGAGTCCAGTCCGTTGTTGGAGACTCAGGTACAGAACTGTAGGAAATTCCAGTTCTGAACTATTGAGCGACTGCAGTCAGAAGTTCTCAGAGAACAGCCGAGGGCAGGACCGTCTTCATGGTAAGTCCCGAGTCACCACATGCATCCCAACTAGATCACACAGGGCCTCCATGCGAGGACATCTCCAACCAGAAGCAGGACACCAGGTGGAGTCAAACGGTCCGGAGGGCAGAGGAGGCCTGGATTGTTGGGAGTTCAGAAGGGCCATGTGTAGCTCAACAGAGAGAGACAAGAAGAGGTAGAGAGAGAGAGAGAGATAGAGAAGACAACAGAAGAGAAAGAGAACTAAGTGCACTGTCTATCTTTCTATCTGTCTATAACAGGCTTTCATTCCAATCAAGTATTAGCCACTCCTGTTTAATTAGTTGTTCTTGGCTTTTAATATACACTCAGGTGTAGCTTCCACAGTGTATGGTTGGAATGAAATCCTGCACCCACACAGGCCTTTCTGGATCCAGTTTACATCCCTGATCTATAACGCACATTATTGAATCCTGTTTTTGTGCAGGTATTAAAACAGAAGCAACTCGACAGTATCAAGGTTCAGCCAGTATCAGTTCGCAGGTTCTCCTCCTTCAACCTGTTCTCCAGGACCGAGGTTCCGCCGCTGGAGAACGATGAGCCGTCAGACGGCCGGTGGATTGAGTACAGAAGTGCCTGCTTTCCTCAGTACAGTGCCTTAATCAGGTTTGTATGACCTTTGTGGATGGATATTAAAACATAGACCACTTTGAAGTAGTGTTTTAAATGCTCATGTGTTTTACATTTGTGAACTTTGCATTCTTTAGAGACAGCCATGGACCGATTAAAATGGAGGAGGTGCTCAACAGCTTTGACAACACCGGGAATGTCTGTGAGTGATCACCTCAGAGTGTATATGATGCGCTGCTATATGAGTCATAACGTTAAAACGACTGACAAGTGAATAAGATTGATTCTCTAATTAGAATACTGAAGCATTTGTTACTGGGTGGGATCTATTAGCCAGCAAGTGAACAGTCGGTTCTCGAAGGTGATGTGTTGGAAGTAGGAAAATTGGCATGGTCTGATCCTACAAAAAAGCTACTGTAGCTCTGCAGCTCTGAAAATGTTAATGCTGGCTATGATAGAAAGGTGTTAGAACACACTGTGCAATCGCAGCTTGTTATATATGGGTCTGCGTAGCTGCAGATCTGTCAGAGTGCCCATACTGATTCATGTTCAGCACGAGAGTTGCCCACAGTGGGTTTGTGAGCATCAGAATTGGACCATGGAGGTGAAGTATATAGGGTTGAAATGTGATGCTCTAGGTAATGCTCTTGGGTAAACCTTGGGTCATATGAATATTATTTTGGTATGTATCACCTACCATATTGTTGCATCCCAAGTACGCTCCTTCATAGCAACAGTGTTCCATTTCAGGAAATGATTGAGGACCATAATAAAAAGTTCAAGGTGTTGGCTCCCCCCATGATGCCCCACCTTACAACTTGATGGACTTAAAGAATCTGCTGCTAAAATTTTGTTCCCAGATATTACAGCACACAAAAGCCTTGGTGGTTCAGGGCTGTTTTGGCAGCACAAGGAGACTGACGCAATATTAGGCAGGTGGTTTTAATGCTATGACACATAACCATCAGTATAATTTTGAAATTCCTTTCACCTGCATCAAAAGTCGTACCAGAATCAAAGTCAGGATCTTATCGAAATGAGGAATTTGTCCTGGTGAGCACACACATGAATGACATGTAACCTGCTAAACAGCCCAGATAAGTTCTAACAGACTATTAATGAATACATATTATATATAAAAGTAACAGAAGTTTAAAATAATAAAAAAAGAATAACTATATTAACTGTAAATAAACAGTTGCGAAATTGAAAGAAAAAGAATATATACATTTATGGGTCAGAAATAGAATCACTCTTGTTTACAGCATACTCCAGAATGATGTGAATACTGTATTGCACTATTGTGCAAGAATGCATTGCGACCCAGTTGCACAAATGCTGAATTTTGCACAATGTTGAATTTGTGTCCTGAATAAACAAGTGTGTCGTCAGTGTTAGCTGAGGAACAGATGATGGTCTTGAGTTCTATTACAAGCTGCAGATCTCTAAGGAGCCACTGGCAGGCACAATTGAGCAATTAAAGCCATCTAATTTACTCTGTTAGGGGAGGGGGAATACCAGCAGAATGTGATTGAGTGAAACTGTCAATTAGACAATTAGTCAAGCAGGATTCTGGAACTGTCTGTGGCTCTCAGATATTTGGGGATTTTTGCCTAAATTCTGTGTATCATTTTCAAGTGTCATGGTGCTTAATAAATTATATATTATATGAATACTACCTGTTGCTCTGTATGAACTCTTTGGCAAAAAAAAAGGTATTTTGTCCAAATGTTACTAAATAGTGTAATTATACTGTGAGATACAGTACAAAAAAAAAAACCTTTTGGAGAACAGTATTCCATATTTGATTAAAGGTAATGAAATCTTGCTAAATTTGAAATCTGCTCCTTTAACAAACATCCACAATTAAAATGATCATGTTCTATGAATTTAAGAGTACGGCAGAAATACGATTGGTTTGTTAGTCTTAGAAATTAGAAGTGCTGAAAAGACTTTTTAAAACACTTTTCTTTTCTTTTTGGTAAAGAAAGACACTGTCAGTTAGTTAGTTTGTTGACTCCCTTTGCTGTCTCTATAACAAACTTGATCTCCTGATGGATTAATAAGTGCTGGCAGCATCAACCCTTTTTTTGGCCCTCTGCCCTTCTTTGAAGCGGGGTCGTCCCTTTTTCTTTCAAACAGTCCTCTCAGCCAGCCCTAATTGATCTCACGCATTGGTAGGTCCAAACATCTCCCCCATGTTCTTCTCGGCTCAGCTGGCATTCATTGTCAGTAAGGAAGGGGGATGCCCTTTTATTACTTATCCTCCATCCCAAATCCCTCCCTGTCTAAAGACCTGACTAGCCTCGACATCTCTGCGTCTTGGGAAGGGACTAGATGTTGGATTTGTGTGATCCGCCTTGTCACGGCTGTGAGCCTGTGACCATGAGCTGACCATGCTGGTGCTTTAAGTGCTCTTGTTTCCAGCAGGGTTCAAGAGGGACACCAAAGAACTTATCAGAACATGCTGGATGAATCTGAAGAACCATGGAGAGGCTTTTTTGCTTAGCAGTATGGCAGCTTTGACACTTGTTTAACTAGATAAAACCAATAAGTAATCAGTGCGTAATTTATTTTAAAGAAAGAAGAAGCTACCTGGAAATACTGGATATTTTCAAGTTAATTTAGTTTATAATTACTTTCACCCCCTACTGGGATACCTCAGCGTGTGTCTGGGGCATGTCAGGGGTCGTGACTTGCTGTGTTTGAGTGAAGTGTTAAGGAGACTCTCCACTGAAGTGTTCTTAAGCAGATCACATGACGGATAAGAGGCTAGACTGGGTGTTACGCCGGCTGTGTTTGTGCCACGTCAAAAGTGTTCATGAGAACGATCCAAAACAAATGGAATTTACTGTTTTTTTTTTTTTTCTGAGGATTTCAGATTATGAGCTACTGTATTTATGACCAAAAGAGTGGCTAAGGTAGTAATGTGGAAACGTACATTTTTCATTTCTTTAATCGGTTTTCTCGTTTAATTTCTTGCTTAGGAACGGACATCACTTTGGCCTAATGAGTAGTCCCTGTTCAATGAAGCATCGATCTTAATGCGTCGTCACTTATTGTTGACGGTGTGGCACAGGGAATGACGTGTACACACTGAACAAGCACAAATATTTAAACAATTAGCTTTTTGGAGTAGGTGGAGAGTTCACGCCAGTGCGAATGTCACGCACTACACCCGGGTCTTCTTGATTTTTCTGTTTCCTCTCTCCTACCTTACTCTAGGTGTGTTTCTAGAGAAGTGATGCGTCTTTAAATATGGTCGACGTCGATCGATTTCCGGGTCACAGGCTGAAGGACATAAGATTGAGTAGACAAGGAGGCATCAATTAGGACAACTCATGTCCTCAAACACTTTGAAGGTCCACCTCCCCCTTCATAAGCCACTCCTGGCCCATCACTGCAGCTGCAGATATGGATCTGTTCATGCTCTGCAGATTATATCACCTTCACTTCAGCATCAGTTCACACAAATGTCACACTTCAAAGATGCTCATCTTTATGCCAGGAACCAGAATGAAAAACGTAATACACAATTTGAAACAAACATTCTTGTCCACACATGTCTGTTAAATTTGCATTTATGCACAACTGGTTTAGTGAGATAAGGTGTGGGCTCGCACGCTCAGAGAAAAACAAAACAAAAATGTACCTTTAGAGTGCAAACCAGTTAAAAATATATATTTTTTTAATTAAATGATTAAGACATGACCTCTCTACTTGTACAGCTCGTTAGCTATTGTTTGTACTAATAGGAACAACACCACCAACGTACCCTCACAGTACCTTTTTATCCTGACGGTGTGCTTAGGCTTTTGTGGAGGCAATTTTTTTATGTTATGCACATTATTAGCAGTTTCTAATTAGTTCTATTATATTATAGTCAATACGACACTTTTAAACTTCACAATTATCAGTGTCTTATTGTTGGACTGAAGCAAGGTCCTAAAGGCAGCTATAAGGAGCTGTAAACAGACAGCTTGTAAGCTAATTGTAGCTGCCTGTTGTGCTTTCTGAGATGCTCACCGTGGTTGTAAAGAGTTGTAATTTGACTTTCCGTAGCCCTATTGTCAGCTCTTACTTGTCTAGGTGTTCTCCTCTCACTTCTCCAGTCAACCTCCTGAGACTTGTAGAGCATAACTTAATAACATTTTAAATCAGCCTCATTTACTCAGGTAATATCACGGTAGCCGTTTTAACAAATACTCTCTTAGTTGGTTGGCTCAGTTTATAGGAAGGATCTGATCTAGGCAGCGTCACAGTAGGTGCATACTTTCTCCAGTCTTTGTAATAATAAAATGATTAGATTCCATTTTCATTTTCTATATGATTTCTTTGGCATGGTGGCTTTTTCGGTTAGCACCGTCACCTTTAAACAGGGAAGGTTTGAATTTCACCCCTGCTCTGTGTTTACATGTTCTCTCCATGCTTGGTGATTTTTCTCCAGGTAACGGGGTTTCCTCTCACAGTTGTGCTTGTGCCCTCTGAAGGGTTGGCACTGGGTGTATAAGGCGTACCCTTTCTTGTGCCTTAGGTTTCCTGGGATAATCTCCAGGCCCCCGTCGACCCTCCACAAAATAAGCGATATAGATAGTGGATGCATAGATGATTTGAGCTCCTATCTCAGAGCAATTGATGCGGTTTTGTATCATTTTACAGATCTGTACTTCTTTGTGATTAGATCCCTGACGTCTTTTGAATGCTCCTTTTGATTTGTTCTCTAGACAGCCTCCACCATACTGAGAGACCTTAGACACAGACAGATTATGCACCCTTGTGAAGTATCAACAAATAGTATGGGCTGAAAAATAGGATCGAAGCTAGTCTGACGATTGCTAGTGGTTGGAATACTTTGTCTTATTAGTTGATATATATATTTTTATTTTAGTAAACACTTTAAAGGCTTGACAAGACTTCACTCTTTTATAAATCACCTGAGGGTGGAAAAAGTCCTATATTTGAAAAGTGCAATCTGAGAAAATGAAGTGTAAAATAAGTATAATTTAGGGGCTGAATGAAAGTACAGTATAAAAATAAAATGCACAGTGCATTCTGTTTGTGAGTAATCAAATGCACTCATGTCCGTGTGTGATAGTGGAGTTCCTGTTATTAAATGAGCCGCCAATACAGTTTGCTGCAGTGTTACAATGATTTATAACCCTAATAGATGTTTCCTTTGCAAATCAAGTTATGATGGTTTGTTCAGAATATTATTATTTGATTTAGAATAATCAGTATCAAGTATAAATATATACCATTTATAGTACAAAACTCAGTCTTGTTTGATGGAGGTGGACAAATGAGGAATGATGTATAATTATAGTTTTCTTTTGTCTTCAAGATAGATGAGTTTGCGCTTTGTGGTTTCACGGTAACAAGCGACATCTTTTCTGTCTTTTCTGTCTTCAAGGGAATAGTTGCTGTAACAGACGTGAACCTAGGAGCTAATTTCTACAACATCAGCTGTAACTATGAAGTAATAAAGAATTGTCATTATATTAATTGCTTTAAAATTCTGTTATAAAAGAGACAGCAGAATAAAAGACTTCAGGATGTGCTGTTACAGAAAATGAATCAACTTCAGGGTCTGCTTTGTAACAGGTTGCACAGCACACCACCTCGTTGTTGACTATTTTCCTGTAACTGAACAGCTTGCCATATATATATATATACTCATAGACAAAAGGAACTTGGCACATATAATTTTTTTTCCAAAATTGATTTCTGTCAAATAAATAAGAGTACAATTTTATGCAAAAATCTGTTCATCAGCGCGAGAAGTTCAGATGACATTGACAGTGACCTAGTGTCAACATTGGACCATACATCCTCCTTGCACGTCCAGGTGCAGGCAAATCTTTTTGAACTACTAACCCTGGAATAGCAGCAGGAGGAGAGGTGGCAATGTGTATCATAGCCTGGAAATGGCTTAATATATTAGTTGTACCAAGTCGAAGCATTCCCCGTGTTCCCTGCTACCATTGTCTAATCCGGGCATGATAGTGTGAAAACAAAATGCAGAATCTGAAAGTTTTCCCTACTTTTGATTGCTGGACATAATGACATGTCAGAATTAGTTAATGTGCACAGTTCCTGTTAAAAAGATGTGTAAGGTTGTCTTCGGTAAAGTAATGCTGTACTGAGCATGGCGGTAATTATACTTTACTTGGGTTATTAATTTAAGAAGATGAACAAAATTATGAATTAGATTTTGGGTTTCTGTAATAGTACACATTTTTGTATGATTTCTTATAGTTAATTTTGTTCATGCGTGTACGTTACACATTGGACTAATTTGTTCATTATGTGTGTCGAAATACCTGAGTGTAGTGTTTTTTCTGTATGTTTCTTGCACCCTTTACTCCAAACATGTATAGCGCTCTAATGGGTCCAAAAACCACATGTACTGTACAGTATGGTTAGAGGCTAAAAGAGGTGTGGTACCTTTTTTTAAATTATTTGTAAATTTGTGGTGTGTGTGTGTTTGTTTGGAAATTGTATACAGACATAAATTTGCCTTCTGTCTCTTCTTCTGTTTGCACAATTATGCAGACTTACACCACTAATGCTAATTGCTAAATGCTCATTGCCGGAACAATGGCTGTGTGTTAAGGTGGGTCAGGAGCTTCAGGGCCTGCTGTTCTGACTCAGAGTTCTTGATGACCAGCTGACTCACTCACTCGATGTTCACATACTGTATAAACTACATTTTGTTATGATCCAAATACAGTGCACCTTGTTTAGTCATAAGCAGTGAGAGTGGCTCTGATGAGTCAGCCATTGGCGAGGGGTAAAGGTGCAGGGTCATTGCTATTTACAGTAGAAATCCTGCTCAAGCATATAGTCAAGCATTTGAGGGTTAAAGGCTTCGATTTGAACCTACAACTCTCAACAGGACTTCAATCACTGAGCTGTCTTTTATTATAAAGAGAATTTTGCAATCAAATATGAGTTTATTATTAGGCGAATTTGTCCACTGGCTTTATAAGGTGAACAAAAGGTGAACCACAATTACCAGCTTCGGCACTACTGCAGTGATGATGAGTTTTTTTTTCTTTTTCTTTTTTTTTTTAGGGAAATGAAATAACAAAATGAGACTTTACTGAGGCTTTGTGTGTGGCTCTAATGCCCTGGTAATTACAGATATACTTCAGCAACCAGGTCACACTCTTTCCTTTATCACAAAGATCCCTTTTAGTCAGGAATTAGAGAGAGACAGAGAAAGGGCAAGAGTAGGTGGGGAAGAAATATCAGGCTCGAATTGGGTGATTATTGAATTTTGCAGCTTCCCTCTATTTTTTCTTTCTTTCACCAGCCCTTTTCGCCTTGCATGAGGGATTATTTCAAATGTTTCAAATGTTGTCACTTTAAGAAGTGTGTGTGTGTGTGTGTGTGTGTGTGTGTGTGTGTGTGTGTGTGTGTGTGTAAGGCATGTATTAATGGTTTTGATAAAATTCTCTGTAGTAAGAACCTCCATGGGTTTTGAAGTCAAAGTTCAGGACAGACTTCAGGACACAGTTTTTTAAATTTATTTTTTATTTTTTATCATTAACCTCAAAAGAGACAAGTACAAGAGGCTATATGCCCTGAAATAAATAAAACGTTTGTCACTCACCCCCAACCCACATTTCCAGTAATTCACTCAGTAGTCACCTTTTCCCTATCACATGACAGCAGGCAAATCAAGAGGTAGGAGGCTAAAACGCTTAATCGGGGACATACAGTACAGTATTGTGTAAAGGTCTTGAGCCACCACTCATTTGTTCATATTCAATAAAAATAATTGGGTATATCAAATGAAAAAAATGGGAACAAATTGCTGTACTAAAGACGCAAATTGGTTGTTTGTCACAACCTCAGCGGCAGCCTCATTTCCCCTTCTGTCTGTTCCAATCACTAAGCATTCAGCATCACCAGTATACTAACCATCTGATCATCTGTCAGCGTCTGCACTTGTTTCTCACTGTTTCATGCCTTGATTTATTTTTTATTTATTTATTTTTTTTGCTTGAAAGTTTTATACAGTATGTCACTGCGTGGCTTAACAAACAAACAGAAAAAACGTTGCTGTGAAACTGGTCCGGTACAGGGACTCGAGTGAAAATGAGAGACAAACACTTGCTAAAAATGAGGGCCAAAAAAATCCTAGAAATATTCCTCAACACTACATAAAAATACATAAATGTATGGCTCTTCGGAAGCAAAATATGAAGAAATGAGGACTGGCTCAAGACTTGTACACAGCACTGTATGAAGCCATCAACCAAATCTTTTTCAGCTGCCGGAAATGCTACGTCACAGGACGGCATATTACACGCAGAGGAAAGTGCATTCTGCTGCCTGCTCCATACATCACCCCAGAGACACCCATGCTTGTCTCTGAGGTGATGTACGGAGAAGGTGGTACTTCTGTGATTAGCAAGAAGTGAAAGTATGTCACTCTTTCTCCTCAGAGAGCATGGTCAGTTTTGCTCTTTTGGACTCTTGGCTGCTTGTGGCTGTGTTGAGATTCTAAATGTTTTTTTATTTTTTTTCTGAATTGTATAGTATGATTAGTATTAATTATATATATTAATTATATAGTGCATGTCATCACAAACGATCATTGCAAACTCCAGAAAAAAAATCAACATTTAATTTATGTATATAATAATATACTATATAAGGAAATACAAAACAATTCAACACAAAAATGGTATATTCTACTGTTTGAGGAAAAAATTCTGCTTAATGCTTGACACAACTGTGTGGGCAAAAAAAAAGTTTGAGAGTGACTAAGCATGGAAAAGAGTGTTCATCATTTATTTATATTAGCAATTTTTCATATTTTAATATATATAGAAGTTAGTGGTAGAGAAAAAACTTTGAACAGTTTTTCAGGTGAAGCTGAAAGTCAGCATCAAATCATTCTCATTGAAAACTAGATTAGCACATTGACAGGAAAGTGATGTCCTACAGTGGTTTTAAAGGGCAAGTCTATGTGCCTTGAGGCCCGCTTGTGCGTGTGTGCGTGTGTGTGTGTGTGTGTGTGTTTCTCTGCTTCCATTAGAGGAATCAGTGATTAACACTCTGTAGTTAATTTGTCTCTCGTTGCTCTGCATCCATCAGAGTCTATCTCAGTGCCACCCTATTGGTGGGCAAACACTGCCACCCCTGTAGCTGCCTGGCAACCATGCAAGTTCGCCTGCAGCCCTAATGTAGTTGATGATGTTTTAAAACAAATAGATCATTTATCTGATTAGTGTCTTGGTGGAGGATGAAGCTTGTAAATGGCTACCTCTCACTTAGAGATTGGGCAGCACTCCAATAACCTGACACTGGGGAGGGTTGTGTGAGGGTGTGCGTCTGTCTGTCTGTGTGTGTTTGCGTGCATGTGTTTGTGTATTATGTATGCGTGTGTATGAATGACGGAGATTGTAGACTAGTCCTTTGCCAAGCGTTCAGTGAACACCGTCTCACTTTTGGGTTTGTGAGCGCACAGATGAATAAACCACCACAGCCGCTGTGTGTTTTTGTGCAGTAATTAGCACACGTCACGGTTAGCGCCGGTGTGTTTCCTTGCGAGGTGTCAAGGTGGGAGTTCACATCACTTAAAATGTGTGAGAAAATCAGTAGCAATCAGTTAACACCATATAGCCTGCAGACAAAAGATAATAATCTCAAACGCTAAGAGAATGTGTCTGCTATTTCCTACTGGAAAAAAAACCCCCAGAATTGCTACTTTACCCCCTACTGAAGAAATCATTGCCTCGGTCAGGTGTGTTTATCTGATAAAGCTCTGGGAAGAGTTGCTGTGTTAGTGTGTTGTGGCTCAGATTTAGGCCCACCTGCGTCCACAATTTAAATCCTTTGCTTAACTAATAAAACACAGCCAGGATGTGGAATGGAATAAATGGCAGGCTCGGGGTATCAAAGCTTGTGTCGGGTATTTTTTTACCATCTGATTGTGCAGAAAACTCGAAGCATATTTCTGCTCCTCGGTTATGGAGATGATGGTATATATATTAGTCTTCATGTCTTTTACTTATGCGGTCAATCTCCTGCTATGTTCCCCCAAATTCTTGTAATGCCGATGATCTCTTTAAGCCGTTGATGTCTTGGCTTATAAAGAATATAGGTTACAAAATTGTTTACCAATTAAAAACTGTAAAAGTTATTATTGCAGAAGTATTCACCCCTGTTCCTGGGAATATCCTAAATTAGGACAAACTTGGACAAATGTAGTCCACCTGCGTATACTGGAAATATACCTGTAACTTTGAACATCCTGTCAACCATTATTATTAATTCTTTTAAAAAATAAAAAGAATGGCTCAGCGTGGACTTTTGATGGCAAATGGTTGCACCAGTCAAGAACTAATTTAAAGGTATAATCTGTCTTAAGTCAAAACTGTACATTATAAGTACATTACCATAGGTCTTGGTTATTATAAACGTTTTGCTTAGCACACCAAATGTGAATTTTGTCAATCGGAGTCAAATTACACAACTCTCCTTCAGAGCAAAATGCATTCCAAAGTTCAGCCGAGACTCATATGAGGTCTTCTTATTAATTCTTAATTCTTAATTGAGTTGGACGGTGTATTTAGTACAAATTAAAATATTTCCTGAATACACCATAACTTTGAAAGGTACCTCTTTGACTGAGCTCAGTGGGACTGCAGAAGCTCCATAGCCGAACTTTGGAATGCATTTTTGCACTAGCGAAGCTTGAGGAATTTGGCTCTGATTACTTTGTACTCATGTTCCGGGTGACAAACTTCATGTCCGGTGTGGAGATTAAAATTTATAACGACCAAGACTTATTATAATGTACTGTACACCTCAATGTTGATTCAAGAAAGACTTTAAAAACCTGAACAATCCTTTTAAGGTGTGAATAATTCTGCAGTCGGAACGTTTACGTTAATGTTTACAGCTTAAACAATATAGAGTTTTTTTTACCCATCACAATATTATGGGCTAGTTAGTGGAGCTTCATGACAATTTCAGTTTACTCCATTTCCAAAACAGGAAGAAGTGGTGTGCGAGGTACATCACCGTATTCACTAATCCCTAAATTACACAGAAAAGTTCATATTCATGAAATGATTGCGAATTGTGAAAGATCCAGTCAGTTGTTTTGTTTGAAAATCTTCTACCCGTCTTAACATTTGACTGTTTTATTTCACTGACCTTTGTTGTTTTGCTTTTGACTCTAGAAGCTATTTTCACCATTCTGTAAGGTCATAGCAGGTTGTCTGACGAGTGCTGAATCACCCTGTGTCCTCGATACAGCTGATCTAAGGGGTCCTGTCCCCCCTTTCCAGCCCCCTCAGCCCCTCCCTTCCCTCGGAGGCCGAGGCGCGGCCCGGCCCAACCATTGTGTTTGGCTATCCATCCCGAAAGCCGGGGGCCTGCTCGACTCCTGGGGAGTGCAGCCTGAGAGAAAAGGAGAGAAGAAAAGGAGAGAAGTAATTACGTCCAGTCATTGAGTTCTGAAGATCCCCTCCCTCACACAGAAACCAGCACCACTGACGCCCACCCCACCCAAGTTCATTAGAGAGGCCCTGATCCGGCGACAAAACGGCAGTCATTTCGAGCGAAAAAGGAGCAGGATTGTTTGGGAGGAATATGACACCTCTGCATCTATGGAGAAGAAGAGCCAGCTTAAGGGGTTGGGTTGTGTGCATGGGTGGGGGGTGAAGAAAAGAGAAGAGCTGATTGCAAGCCTAGGCCTTTTGTCTGCACTTTTTCACATGGACCACAAGTTGCTTCGCATTGCTGCTTTTTCAGGACAGGAAGGAGCCCCTTGTGTTTTTCCCGAACTCTTCCTTCCTTCTGTCTAACCCCCCCCCACACACACACCCATTATACCTATGTTTTTGCAGTCATGTCTTTACGCTCATCTGTCTATCCTTGTGATAGAGTCATCTGAGTCAAAAGAGAGCCAACTGAGGGCTGACTTTAAGAAAATTGCTCCTCTGTTGCAAAAGCGTAATCATGTATTGGCAACTAGCCATCACTCTTATGAGTGCAGGCGAGTGTGAAAGGTCCGGGGCATTTTAGTCTGACCGCGGCAGCTCTCTCTATCTGCGCCGTCACCCGTAGAGCAGGCAGCCTTAAGCCAAGCGGCCCTCCTTTTTTTTTTCCACCAGGTTGGTTCCTTTCTCATTGTCTTGCCAGGGCCGTGATGGGAAGTAATCTGCTGCAATAAGGAGAAGTCATTTATTAGTCCCAGCCCAGGGGTTCATGCTTCACAAATTGTATTGAGTAGAAATGACCCAATCAGAGAAGAGCAAAAGGGGAGGGCTTTTTTTTTTTCCTCTTTATGCATGGGGGTGGGATGGAAAGGAGGGGTGTTCCTGGTGCTTTCTCCAGCTCTTCTCCATCCATCCGGGCCCAGAGGATTATGGGGGATTGATGTGTTGCTGGTCCAGTGGCCAGATGATGCCTTGCCTTCCCACTGAGCTTTTTAAGTGCATGCGTGTATGTGTGTGTGTGTGTGTGTGTGTGTGTGTGTGTGTGTGTGTGTGTGTGTGTGTGTGTGTGTGTGTGTGTGTGTGTGTGTGTGTGTGTGTGTGTCTGTGTGTGTGTGTATGTCTGACTGAAAAGGTAAGCCTCAGACAGGGCGTTCCTTGAATCTGAATGTGTCCAGTAAACGTACTGTAGGTTTGTGTGGGTCTTTGTTTGTATGTGTGTGTGAGCGCTCTCAAGTTTTAGGCAGTAAGTGTGTTACGTTTTCAGATACTGGATCTAAATAATAGGAAACAAACAGACTATTGTTTTATTCCAACCACCATGTTCCTGAAAGTGTGTCAAAAAGCTGCCAACGCTCATCAACCCTCATCTCTTATACACACACACACACACACATGCACACACAGACGTACACTGTCAAACTCTCATGCTGCATAAACACACACACACACGCACACACACAGTGCTTCTCCTGAATGCACACTCCCACATTCTCCCAAAACAATACTGATGATGCTTTTCTGCTGCTTCGCCAAGTGGCTTTTTACAACTATTGCACAATGGAGAAGCTAATTACTGTAGATTTGGAGAGCTGGTTAATTGATCATGTTAGCATCCTAATTGCATCTCTCTTACCTGAGGCCTCTGAGAGACCACCCATACCTCACACACAACCTCTGTGCTTTAACCCAGTATGAAAAATATGTTTTGCATTGTTTTTATTCCCCGTACAAAGCATGCATGGTTTTTAGTTCTCGCTCTCCTTATATCTTATCTATATTCTTACTTAACCTTCCGACACTCTGAGACTGATAATATGCTGTAGCGTGTGCGAGAGTGGTTAAGTCTGGCTTATGTAATGAGTTAATGTTTGTCCAGTTGGGGGTGCTCTCATACTTTCTAATGCTGCTCTGCTGTGTAGTGTACTGACTGCTGTTATCCTTTCACTTTCCACTACAACTACTCCAAATATAACACCCCGTCACGACCCCTGGGTTCACACACGCGTTATCCAGCAAGACTTTTAAAATGCAAGAGTAGCCACTTTGATCCTCTCTGACTGTGTCGTCTTAAGTTTTGAGAAGGGAAATGCAGCCAAGTAAGCGCAAGCATGTGAGTTTGACCAATCGGAAGTAGCCAAACTCTCAACCGAATATGTGTGAAAACTACATACAGTACTTCACACTTGGAGTCAAGAGTGGTGGCACTTTGCAAATTAGAAGTTACAGCAGCTCTGTTGATTTTCTACACATTTTCCTTGAGTTATAATTGGAGTTGACTTAGTGCTCATTGTTAAATTTGTAAGGTTAAATAAATAGTGACATCAGCTTCGTTGTTGATCTTCTTCGTTTGGCTGCTCCTGTTGTGGAGGCCACAGTCAACCATGGGATCTTCATCCTGGCACAGGTTTCCTGATGCAGCCCTCCCATTTTTATACGGTCTTGAGACCTTCACTTAGGATGCCATGCATCCAGTGGCTGGGATTGGGATGTTAGCTGGGAATCGAACCTGGGCCTTCTGCATGGGAGCTGAGAAGCTTCATGATGTTATAGAGCTCGCTTTTTTTTGTTATAGAGCTCGAGGTATTGTTATGCTGGCCTGTCAGTTCTAGTGGAGGTGGATTATAATTCTACAGCATACAAAGCTGTGTGGTTCAAGACTTTTGCACAGTACTGTATGCATTGTACTTTACTTTATTTTGTCATTAAAATGTCCATAAATGCTGTTTAACAGTTTAATTATGTAATAGTGGATGCCGCTATGTAAGCTAGACTGCTAACTCTCTTTCTAAATCAGGAAACTGAATAGTTTGTGTTTGATGCTTTTACATTCATTCCTTATGTGTTCTGGAAATTATGGTCAGTTTGACATTGTTTACAAGTTAAATTCATAATAAATAAAATTTCTTCCGCTCTTCTGTACATTTACATTGATAGTATTTGGCAGCTGCCCTTATCCAAAGCAACTTACAGATAAGTACAATACAATAAATACCTATACAAAAAAAACAAAAACAAAACTTGACCACCAACACAGGCCTAGAGCGTAAACATGATCAGCAAGATAGTTTCCAAAACTGGACAGAGCCATTCTTGATTAACCAATGTGGGGGTTAACAATATGTTTATTACTTAATTTATTTAATCCAAGTAAATGATGCCAGTGGAGCCGTCATTAAGGGAGCCGTTAAACCCAGCAAGTCGAGAACGTATGATGAAAGTGGAATATCTATGACAATTTATAGTAGACATTCTGATACATCTGTTCTTATCTCATTTATACTCTAACACACTCTGACCGCTTTTTATTTGCAGCCATTACACACACACCTACACACACATGCGCACATACGCAAACGTCATGTGGTGTGTAAAAGGAAACCCACCGTGTACTCCAAAGTGGGACATCACTAATCAATGGGAATCGTTTAAGCCCATTCTCTCTCAGGCCACAATACCCAGCATTTTACTAATCAATTCAAAACAAAAGTCTCTTTCACTTTTCCAGTCTAATAATACACCTACTACTCATACTGTGTGTATGTGCGTGTGTGCATGGATGTGACACATGGAGTGTATATATAGGCTCTCGATGCATTCCCTATTCCCCTGCCTTTATATCAAACTGTATACTGTGTGTGTATGTGTGTGTGTGTGCGCACGTGTATTAGCACGGGTGACTGAAAGAGGCAGAGAGTGAATGTGTGTGGCTCTGTGTTTGCTTGTGTGCCCCCTCCAGTTTTTTCCCTCCCCAGTTTCAGTGCTTAGCTAAATTTGTCCACAGTTGTATTTCTCTCTCTCTCTCTTTCTCTCTGTGCAATGTGCATGCGTGTGCACATACACAAAAGCCTTGCATCAAGTTCAATTAGTAGGTACTGTGCTGTTCACTAAAAGGGGGCTATGCTATTAGCAACCTTTCTAAGGACCACTGCATCCTCCACCAGGCAATCAGATCACTCAAGAGCCTCTTTCCCCTGGCATGACCCAATCTCTACTCCCGCTTGTGGGTAAAGACCCCCCCCCCCCAAACTATCTAGTGGCCCTCTCTAGCCCCTGCACCAGCCAGCGGCTAGCCCTGAGCGTCCTTCACCTTGCGCACGAGAAGAAAGACAAGGTCATGAGCATGGAGAAATAAAGAAGGAATTATTCTCCCTTCAACTGAGGTGAAGCATCTCGTTTAGTGGCTCGTCCAAAGCAGCTACAGGGACCCTGGGACCCCTGCCTCTGACCACCGTGTTTGATGTGGACATTGCTCTACTAGAGAAAATGGGTGGTCATGAATAAGTGAGAGAATGTATACATTTATTTACATATAAATGTACATATGATACTTGTATTGAATTTGATACCCAGTATTTTCATGCACTGAAAACAATCGACATGATAAACTGATTAAAGGAGCACAAAAATATACTTGACAATATTTGTATCTAGTATAGCTAGTTTAGTTATTTATTCCAGGGCTTTTTTAACATTGTTCCAGGCTGGAAATTAGAAATTAGATATAACAGTGCAGCGTAGCTTTGCTAGCTTTCGCCTAAAACCCAGTTAACAACACATAAGTAATTTTAACCCTTACAACCGAACAATTAATCAATACATAGATGTGTGTGCTGATGGGGAGGCACCAAACTGTGTTTTGGATTTGGTTTTTGTATATGTCATGTAGAAACAATGTTATCGCTATCATAATGCTGGAATGGAAATACAAAAACAGAACTTAGATTTGCTCTGATTATTAGACAATTACTAATTAGAGAATTACTCATATTATTACCTTATAGTCATGAAAACAACTGAAACATGTGTTCGTTTGTGCCAGTGGTATTTTTTTTGCTTACGTGAACCAGGAATAATAATAATAATAATGATGATGATAATAATAATAATAATAATAATAATAATAATAATAATAATAATTTCTTCTGCTGCTGCTGCTTCTTCTTCTAACGACAAAAAACCACGTAGTACTTCTTTGCATACGTTGACCCACTTGCATAAACCGGAAAATCACGAGGCTTAGCATACATTAGGCACGTTCATGTTCACGTTCATGTTTTTAATTATAAATTAAAGGTCTGCCTAGACAGTATAGTTTTTTTAAAGAGAATATTTGTTTATTTGTTATTGTTTATATTTAAAAAATCAGTTTTATATGTTGAATAATAGTAAAAGAATAATAGTGTTTATAATTGCACTCTGTAAATAAGGTTTTGTGTGCGTGTGAGTATTTTGTAATAATTTGTTAACTGTGATCATAGATTAAATATCTGCCTAGACAATATTGTTTTATATGGGAATTTCATTTCGTTCATGCATTCATTCATCGTCTATACCGTTTATCCTGTACGGGCTCATGGGGCGTCTGGAGCCTATCCCAGGAGAAGTTGAGCACAAGGCATTATTTATGGTTAAAACGAAATGACATTTATTTCATCATATTGCCTAGGTTGTGCTGGAAAAAGATATAAGACACTCTACTGTATATTTCACAATCTCTAAGCCTTATATATATATATATATATATATATATATATATATATATATATATATATATATAAAATCATCAAAATAAAGTTATGTAACAAACCTTAAAAATGCTCTAAGGCTTAATGGTGGAAGTGCTGTTGAATGAGTAGAGAGGGAATCTTGACAGTATTTCCACTACAAACAACAGAGCGCTCTAAAGAAATTGTAAACTGCTTTTTTAATGCTAGATAAATAAAAAAAGCTTCATTTTACTTCACTAAAGTAGTGAAAGTGAGGACATTGTAGAGCGCTAGAGGCAGGGTAAAGAAAACTACATGACTGTAATCAGTTAAAAGGGATGCCGCTATGTAACGTTCCAAGAAATTGTAGTGGTCTTTTGTAAATATTGATGTCGGAGAAAGAGAGAGACAGTGAGAGGAATCCACACACTGACACACACTCACATGTAGTCAGTAATAACAGTGGGCTGGCTCTATTACTCCCGCAGTCAGAGTGCTAAGTGCTGTCTTGGTGTCGCTTGAGGATCGATGGCCATTGCTGTGTCACAGTGAACGCAGCCCTGCCAAACAGCCTCGGGGTCACAGGTCAGCCGAGCCAGACAGTCCAGAGGGCGGTAGTGGGATGGATAGGGGGTGACAATGTCCATCTATACATGTTGTCCAGCTGAGTGCTAATGCTCTACTGCTGTTGGAGCATCCTGACCCCCTAAGAACCATTACAGAGAGAAACGAGGCAGACAAACACCCCCTCACTCCATGATCTGCTCATAACTCGTACTACGTAGATACCTCGCACCTTATAGTAACAGATAGATAGATAGATAGATAGATAGATAGATAGATAGATAGATAGATAGATGCTGCAAGTTAAATCAGCAAGTGACAAAAGTACACAGGAACTGACAGTAGAGCACGTGGTTTAGAAATGCAACATATACAGGACACAAAATAATTGATTCTAAAATTACTGCAAGGTCAGACATCGCTGCCATGTACCACATAGACAATTTCAGTCCGATTCGCCCTGGCGTGAACTCCGCCATCCCACATTTTTGGCATGGCAACCATAAACAGAAGCAGTTTTAGCATGCCGGTGTAAATGCGCAGGGTTGCAGTCTGTGTGTGTTCAGTCTAACAGAACAGGTGAATCAGCAGTGTTTGTGGGTCAGCGCTTAGATCAGTACAGGGCTGTCTCAAGTGGTATGTGACCTGTGGCATTGTTTTTACGAAAATTAATATGACTATTTTCCACGCATTTTGCTCCCTAATTTGGTCACGTGCCAATTCCCACCCACTATCTGGCTGTTTGCTATTAGATTCCAACTCCTAAATGGACAGGGTGAGGGTTAAAACACACTAACACACTAGGTAGAATAACCTACTCAGCAGGAAGCGCTGTCGGCCCTCTTCTGCATACACATCCTTAAAGAAACCTGTGATTGGATAGTGTCGCACTGACTACCACAGCGTGTTGCAGTTCCTGCACTGAATAAATATGGCATGTTTGTGATGTGTCCATGTACAACTGACATTCAGAACCTCTAATCAACATAATCTTGCCCATATTATTATTATTATTATTATTATTATTATTATTTAAATTCTTTTAATACTTTTCCTACTGTGTGAGTTCATGTACTCACATAAAAACATAATACCGCACTAACTCTTTCTTTAGAAAAAAAATTTATACCAGCTTTAATAGTTGAGCATACTGTATTTACTGTACGAACCTTGACCGTGAACTCACTCTTACTCATTGTCTATACCACTCACACTGTTCAGGGTCATGATAAGCTTGGAGCCTATCACAGGAGACATGGGGCATGAGGCTTGGTACACCTTGGATCCATACTGTACACACTCATTTACACATTAAAGGTGAATTGGGTATGCCAGTTAGCATAACCTGCATGTCTTTGAACTGTGAAAGTACCTGGAGAAAACCCACCAAGCACGAGGAGAACATGCAAACTCCATGCACACAGACTAGAGCCCTGACCCAAACAAAAACAAAAAATATCCCTCAAAAGCGAAATAATCGTTCATTGATCATAATCGAGGTAAAATGTTCAAATAATAGTGATTATTGATTTGAATGTCATATCACACAGCACTAACTCGTAATGATCTTGGAATGAGTGGCTGCCTGGAAAGAGTATAGAGACGTCTGTTGTATGCTGTAAAGGGAAACAACGGACTGTTGAAATGTGTAGAATCTTTTTGGGTGACTTTCTGTGCTTCCTTCCTTAGCGAACATGAAGTCAGGATGCAACGAAAGGAAGCAAGAACCTAGAAACATTTAAATCTATTTAGATATTATGACTTAATTGTTGGACAAATTTTGTAGACCCTAGTTGTTTCTGTCCTACTTGAGTATTTTTCTCCGTGTTTGTGTGTAGAATTCAGAGCTCTCGACCTGCACGAAGGTTGCCGTCACTCTCAGGTCACCAAAGTGATCACGCATGTGTTATCACTTTAATGTTATCACTGTCTCCTTCTGCGACCTCAACATCATCTCCTCACCAACATCCCCTATTTCCATCACAGCTTGTTTTCTATTTTTATTTTATTCCTCTGCTTTAATGACCTTTAGCTTTAGAATATTGTGAATATGCTCTTCTTCATGGGCCACACACTCACACAGGATACGTGCTGTCTTTTTTTTTTTAGAGCCACGTCCCTAGAGGATATTGGGATGGGGTCATGTTTAGAGACTCTGCAGCGTTTCATCATTCATGCTTTACCACGATATGGCGCATGCTTTCCAACGAAGCTATACGATCGGGAATCATGATCACAAATATCACAAACTAGCAAAGCTGTGTGAATTAGCGCAGGTCCTGACCTGCAGTGTCTGTGCGAGACAAGAGTGTGCGTTTAACGGCGCAATTTTCCGCAGCTGTGCAATACAGAGGGCTGAACAGTGCCTGAGAGCTCTGCACTGAAGTTCATCTGAAGTGAGTTGCTTTGAAACAAATACCTGGAGTACTCCAGCGCTCTTCAAATGCACAGGTCTAAAGTCAAGCCTCGCCACCCCCGCACCCTCTTAATGGCCTGTTTACTCGCCGCTCTGCTGAGGGTTTTGTTGTACTAATGTTTTGGAGAGGTTGCAAATATGTTTGCCTGATTAAAGGTGAATATGAACATCTTTGGTATTCACGCTTTATCCTCGTTAGTCTCAGATTGTAGAGTATTTTATTTTAATTTTTTTTTATTTTTCTAAGTTAGCAGGTAGTGCAGGCCCACGGGCCTCTGTATCATTCCTGATTTGCATACCTATTAGAGAAAACGATCGAGTGAGAGGCCCACGGTACATAAGACCATTGTTTTGGAGCGCTCTTGTAAAACTGACCGGCATGCACCCTACTATTCCAGACCAACGCACACGTGAGCAGACCAGCCAGGAAATCTTCTCAGCAGGTTTTTAAAAAATATAATTTTAAGGTAGTTTTTTTTCTTTCTTAAGTTCATTTCCATATTCATGAAAGCTTAAATAATCAGTTGGGTGCAGGATAAGGGGAGGTAGGACTCTACGGTTTGTGGCATGTCTTGATGGTACAAGAATGCAGAGTGCTGGGGAGACAGTCATAAGGAGCAACAAACAGGCAATATTAACACAAACTGTCAGTTCACATCCTGCCCTTTCTCTGAGTACTTCAGTTGTCCTTGTTTTGGACAACATTTTGTGGTCTAATTTCTGGTTTCACTCTCGTTTAAAATTTTAGGCTAGCGAAAGAAAGAGAGAGGGAGTGAGAGAGAATTATTCACTTTTGAATATTCACGTTTGACCTCAAATCTCTTTAAACTAACTCTCTAATGTTAGACGGTGTCAAATTTTAATTTATCCACATGCATTCATCCATAAAGCCCTATTTGTATGTGTTCTTGCCTATTGTACCAGAACATACCCGAACCTACACTTGACTTCCACACAAACCCAACATACAGCCATAAAATCAGATATTCAGCCCTTATAATAATTTTATTTATTTATTTATTTTTTAAGCATATTTGGCAGCGTGCATTCCCGTCCTCCAAAAGCACTCCACCGGCAGGCGCGCATGCTGATTGTCCTCTCCAGGCCTCTGTACCGAGAGCCATCCAGTGTAGTACATAAACAAATCAATCAACAGATACTCTGTGTAAGTGCCTAAATGCTACTGCAAATGTTTACACAATGCAAAGCATTAGAGCACTTAACAGACACGCACCCGCTCACGTCTTCTACGTCTGTACAAGTGATACTCGGTGCCAAACCCTTGGAATCTTAATAGTCCTGAGCTACTGATAATGAACAGGCTGTAGTGCACCATGTTTGTAGACCGATCACAACTTTATGCTGTGTTACATTGTCCATCTCGGACTTTAATATCACAAATTGTATACAGTCATGGGAGTTTTCACGGCTTAAACAGTAATTGTGAGGTTCTCAATCAACAAATCTCAAATCAGGTGACAACAGAAGAACAGTTATTTATTTATTTATTTATTTATTTTTTTTTTTTGATTGTCACAGTTATAATAAAAACTTTATTATTCTGTTAACATGCAATATTTACTATACCTTTTAAATATACTGTTTAGTATGAAAACATATTTACAGTATTAAAACATATACACATTTGTGTATATTAATACATGATCGCATTAACACAATGGTCACAGATATTTATTTATAGCACATCAGAAGTTATTTTAGAAGTATTAATGCTATTCAAACAAAAACTACTAAGCCAACAAAAAAAAAAAAAAAAAAAAAAAAACTAATTTTATAAATAACTCAATATATATAAGGGGTGTTCATGTCAATCCGGGACATTTAATTGTGCAGAATTACAGAACACAGTTATGAGTAAAAACTACATTTATTTCTCTATATAATCCTCTGCTGCACTAATGCACTCATCCCAGTGTTTCACTAATGCTGAGATATCATCAAGGTAGAAAGTTTTCTCAGTGCGGTGGAGCCAGTATCAGACTGACTGGTTCACATCCGAAATCCCAGAAAATGCTGTGGCAATAACTCCCAGCCAAGTTCCTGTAATGTGCACGTGGCGTTCGTGAATGATTGTATGCAAAGTTCCCATTTTCTGGCTAAGAGTCTCATCACCATACTGTCCATGAAGTCTTCTGTAAATGTCAATCAAATTCCATTACAAGTTCCAAGTTTGACTTGGATTGCTCTTTGTACATATATGTACAGTACAGACCAAAAGTTTGGACACACCTTCTCATTTAAAGAGTTTTCTTTATTGTGTTCTTTATTGTGTTCTTTAGCCCAAACAAGTCTCTTCTGCTTGTTGCCTGTCCTTAGCAGTGGTTTCCTAGCAGATATTCTACCATGAAGGCCTGATTCACACAGTCTCCTCTTAACAGTTGTTCTAGAGACGTGTCTGCTGCTAGAACTCTGTGTGGCATTGACCTGCTCTCTGATCTGAGCTGCTGTTAACCTGCGATTTCTGAGGCTGGTGACTCGGATGAACTTATCCTCCGCAGCAGAGGCGACTCTTGGTCTTCCTTTCCTGGGGCGGTCCGCCAGTGAGCCAGTTTCTTTGTAGCGCTTGATGGTTTTTGTGACTGCACTTGGGGACACTTTCAAAGTTTTCCCAATTTTTCGGCCTGACTGACCTTCATTTCTTAAACTAATGATGGCCACTCGTTTTTCTTTACTTAGCTGCTTTTTTCTTGCCATAATACAAATTCAATCTCTTTGAATGAGAAGGTGTGTCCAAACCTTTGGTCTGTACTGTATATATGTAAAGACATAAGCTAATCAGAATAAGTTAATCTTCAAAATAATTTTCGGTCAAGTTGCTTGTTGTTTTCTGAAATTCCTCTTTTCTAACAGCACACATGGGCACCAAGTCTATCAGTAAGTTATAAATGACACCATGAGTGTCTCTTCAACCTTTTCTTACATAATGAAATTTTCTAATGCACCTGTAATTGTTTATCAGACTTTCAGAGATGGCATTTTACATGCATCTTTTTTTTTTGCAAGACTTTGTAAACTTCTAATTGTTTCCTAAGATGTTGATATAATTTTTGCACAATACCTCCATCTGAGGAGTATTTCTGCTTTTACATTTGTACTGACTATCTTCGTTTTCATCTGCTGAATACATACTGTATTAGTAATCAAAAAGCAGAAGATTTGAGAAGAAAGCCATTTGTCATCTTAAAACCAAGAATACGCACCACTAATTTAAAACAATGCATTATAAACGAGGCTTCTAGGTGGACAGTTTAGCATGTGCATAAGCCATGTTCAGTGCAACCCCAGAAAAATTCCCAGAATTCCTGACCGTATGTCTATTACCTGTCATAAATTGCACCCTTCTGTGATTAAATATGTGCAAAGGGCTATATCGTGATTTAGATTTTTTTTAATGATATGAACTGTGCGGCACTAGTTTGATTTTAAATAAAAAATCTCTATTAGGATAAAATCTATCCTTGCATTGCTGATCATTTGTTGTAAAATAATGCATTTATAATAATGGATCATTTATTCCATTTTTTATCCATAATGCTCCAGATATTTATGTCTGTATCTTCATTTGGATTTAAACCTAAACCACAATCTGAAAGTCTGATTTTGTCTTATGTATTTATTTTTTAAATAGAGATGTGCACAAGACTGATTATTTATTTATTTATTTATTTATTTTATTTTTTAAAATCCTGCTTGTGAAGATTGTTTTAGTTCCCAAAATGTAAACAAATTAATAGACTAATTTAAATCTGTGTTACTAGGGACGTCTGAATTAATTTGCTTGTTATATATTCATTTTAAGTTTCATATTTTGACTATTAACCTGCATAAAAGTTGCCATGTGATCCTTTCTGGAGGATTACATGGCTGCCACGTCTTCCAATCACCTACCTCCTATTTATAACTGTATAGCGCATATTATCTGTTTATAGTGAAAAATGCATTCATATTTGGCCATATCCTAATTTATGCAGCAAAAGCCAAAAACAATAACCATGAGGATAAACTTGTCCAGCAGCAGACATTAACTCGTAGGGATGTTGGTTCAGTATGCGGCTTTGTTTTGCACCGTTCTGATTATTTTGGATTCGGACAGGATTTGGGTGATGCTAAGAAGCTGAGCAGGGTTTCCTGTGACGGGGCAAAAGACAGACAAACAACCTGCATCCCGTCCTCCTCTACACAATCACAGCGGAATCTCTCTGATTCTGTCTCGCACGACAAAGCGTTCACACGTCTTCACAAGTCCGTTCACAAGTCCCTCACGTCTAACCTCTGACTTGGTGCACATGCTAAGCCGTGCAGATTTGTGATCTCTGAGTAATTCCTGGTAAGCTAATTGAGTTTCTTTAGCATGTTAGTTCATGTCCCTTGTATGTCTATTGAGTCTGCATGTTTAAGTAATAATCCCTTGATCCATGAGGTTTCAAGTTAAAAAAGAAATCAAGCTTAATGACTTCAATTACTGGGATCTTTCTCAGTCTAAGAGCTACTATAGAAGCCAGCAATGGCCGGGGACAAGTAGGAAGAGAAAACTCTGCACCTGTTGGAAAAGGTGTTACAGAAGAATTTCTAAGAATGAAAATGAATAAAAGAAGCAGGCCTGTGATTACCAGATTGGCTCGTTCTATCCCCTGTGCCGGACTCGGCCTCTCCTGGAGGTGGCAGCAGTCACTACTTTTTTAGCATAAATCCTTAGGCTCTAAACAGATTTTAGTTACTGGGAATCTACACAGCAAAATCCTACGTCTGTCAGAAATACGATAGGTGGCTCACTGGTGTTTAAGTAATATTTTGTACTGTGATGTATGGTTGAAGCCGCAGTGAAGTCTTTTTCGGTTGTTTATTCCTAAAGGCTGTTTCACTTGCAAGTGCAGTTCCTTTAAGTTATAAACTGTTAGTTTTGTAGTAAATAGCTTCGTGGGACTAAACTATGGAAGCATAAATTTATGGTTATATCAGTCTTTGCTCCTTTATCAATATTTCTAGCTTTCTTATAAGCTTTAGTTTTGGCTAGTGGTAGCGCTGCAGAAAATATAATACAGATTTATCAGACGTAGCATTTCTGACATAGACGTGTCACATTGTGACACTCGGTTTTTAAAGTTAGTAGAATATAATCAGCATAGTTTTAACCCTAGTAGCACAGATGTTATGTTCTCTGTAGCGTTATCAAGTTATGTTTGATGTAACCATTGATGTAATGGTATGTCTTAGCTTAAATTAATCGTGCAAAAAAAATTTATTGTACAGTAAAACTACACAAACGTTTAAAAACCTTTCAGTACTAAGCAACAAATCCAAAGTCGATGGCATTGGCAGCATGGATTTATTGGCAGGGTGCTACAGCAGCGAAACACAGCGTTTTTAGCAAGCGTAGTAAGCTAGGGTCATCCAAAATGATCTTTTACAATACTGTCATTCTTGTGAAATCATGTAAATCACATTTATGACTCTTGTGATTGTAGTGATATAGTGGTGTGTGTGTGTGTGTGTGTGTGGTGTGTGTGTGTGTGTGTGTGTGCCTGTGTGTGTGCGCGCCCCTGCTTGTGTCACCTCAAGCATGACATTTAGCTGGGCACATTTAGCTGGTTCACAACTTTAAAAAAAATCTACTGGTTCCAGTGATGAACCCAATAGCATGATTAACACCAGCTAATTAATAATACATTTCCTTTTTCTCTTTGTTCAGTATAGCAAGTAATCATTTTGAATGGAATAAGTGTTTATAGATAGATAGAAAGATAGATGGATAGATAGATTGACAAATTGATAGATATAGATGCACACCGCTCAGCCAAAACAATAAAGTCACACTAATATTTCGTTGGACTGCCTTTTGCTTTGACTACAGTACGCATTAAACATGACTTCATTTCGAAAGCTTGTGCAATGTCACAACATTTATTTCCATTCAGAATCATATTACTTTCTCTCCAAGATCTTGTATTGATGATGGAAGAGTTGGACTGCTGCATAAAGTCTTCTCCAGCACATCCCCAAATTTCTCAATAGGGTTAAAGTCTGGACTCTGTGGTGGCCAATATATGTTTGAAAATGATGTCTCATGCTTCCTGAACCATTCTTTCACAATTTGACCTCAATGAATCATTCCATGGACATCTTGGAATATGCCTATGCGATTAGGGGAAAAAAAATCCATTGATGGAGAAACCTGCTCATTCAGTATATACAGAACAGGAAATTAGTTGACTTAGCAACTAATGTTGCTAAACCTAGACCTGAGCAACACCAGATCATAACACTGTCTCCAGAGGCTTGAAGATGACCAGACAGTTAATGGGTGTACCTCGGTCCCACTGGTTTCTGCCAGTTCTTTGCTGATGGCACTGTTGGACATCTACGATGTCAAAGGGAAGGAAGCATGATGGGTCTTTCATCTGCTGCATTAGGTTTCCTTGGCTGACCACTGCATCTGCGGTCCTCAACATTGCCTGTTTTTTTTGTGTTTCTTCATAATAATTTGAACATCTTACAACCCTAGCTGCTTTGACATCTTTGCCATGAGGAATAAGTCCCTTGTATTTTGTTGCTGGGCTCATTCATGCCATGAGATTCCTCACCCAGATTTAAGTCTCCTGTACAGCAGTTTTTGTTTCAGTGGCTGTGTTTCAACCTACATATGAAATTCATGATCATTAGCACCTGCTTGGTAAAATTGGTTAATCCTACACCTGACTCTGATCCCAAAAAAATCCCAGACTTTGTGCAAGCATAAGAAATTGTGCAGGTTTGAAGCCGAAGGATAGTCACACCGAATATCGAGTTTTCTTTTGTTTGCTCACTTTGCATTATGTAAATTGAAAAAAAAAATATATACAACGCCAACGTCTTAAGGCTGCGGTCATCGCTGTTGCTTGTCCAACTTTTCCTACCACACTGTTCACTTTCATTTCCCTGAATATGCTTCAGTAGCTGCTCCATGTGCAGGGTGTTGATGATCATCTGGTTAACTGTCAAGTCAGCAGTTTTCCCCCATGCGTGTACTGAACTAGACCGAGAGATACACAGTATTTATACTGTATGAATAGTGAAATATTTCAATATTTTGAGATACTTGATTTTTTTTGTCATTAGCTGACAATCTTATTAATTACTTGTAATCATTTAAATAAAAATAATGGCTTGAAATATTTAGCTTTTTGTGTAGTGAATCATTCACTCCTCACTCACTCTTCGTCTATACCGCTTTATCATGTATTCAGGGTTGGGGGGAAATTGAGCCTATACCAGGAGACTTGGGGCAAAAGGTGGAGTACACCCTGGACAGGGTGCCAATCCATTACAGGACACACATACAGTACATATACACCCTCATTTACACACTATGGGAAATATGGGAACATCAATTAGCCTAACCTGCAGGTCTTTGGACTGTGGGAGGAAACTTGAGTACCCGGAGGAAACCCACCAAGCACAAGGAGAACAGACAAACTCCATGTACACAGAGACGGGAATCGAACCTGGCCGAGAATTTAACCCAGACCCTGGAGGTGCAAGGCTACCACTAAGCCACTGTGCCCGCCGGAATCTGGACTATGAGTTTAATTATTTATTTTTATTAAATTGCAGAATAACATGTACTTTTATGATATTCTAAGCTTTTGAGTTGATATAATGTATATTTTATTGCTTGGGAATGATTCATGCTATTTAAAGTGTAAATAAAAACCTACCAAATATTCAAAGCTGTGTTGCAGTTTGGGTAGTCATATAGACAAGGTTCCTTTTGCGCAAGATATGATGTTTAATCCCTCTCAAAAAAAAAAGTACAACATGCATATGTTTAGATAATTCCGACAATGCATGTTTGAGGTTTGCTGCAGTCACACAAAAACAAATAAGGCTTTATACAAATCTGAGATTAAAGGAGAGTACGTTTTTTAAAATGCTTTTATCTGAGAATATGAAAATGGAATTTGGAAATGATATTGGTATTTCTTGCTGTCGCATTTAATAGATTATTGAGTTCGATTTTTCCTCTTTTTTTTAAACAATGGATTGCATTGTCCAGTGATACCATACAATTATGCTAATGCAAAAGAAGGAAGAAAAGCAGCTGCAGTACACACACACACTGCTGGAATGTAGCTCAGAATAGATGTGTAAGAGGAGTGCTATTGTAATTTAATAGATGGATTTTACCTCCTTTTTTATTTATTTATTTATTTATTTATTTTATACAGATTATGATTTTCCGGGTACATTTGATGGCAGAAAGGAAATTGAGAGAAAGACTGTGGATATTTAGAAAGATTTAAAAGCTATACGTGTGTGTATCTGAGCAACTGGCAACCATGTAAGTGATACGAGGCAGCAAGTCATTATGTAAGGAATAAAACATGGCAGTTTGATTATTTACAATTACAGCAGGGAACAAAAGTGTTTTCTCTAATACACAGCATAAAAACCACATACCATTTTTTTTTTATTCATAAAGAATGACTTGGCATGGATTTTGGATTGTGGTTGAAGTATTTCATAACTTGGAGAGCTTGTTTGAACGTCACACACAACATTCACACAGGATAGTGGGAAAAACATGCAAAGAAAACATCCAGTTGTCATCTTCGACTGTCAATTGGACAATTTCTCTTGGCTGTGGAAGATTACAAAAATGCAAAAATACAGTAAATAAACACCTTTTTCCAGTCTTAGTGCCTCTGTACCCATGATGGCCTCAGAATCTTGTACTTGGCTTGCAGGAGTGCCACCTGTAATGGTTTTCCATGGTTCCCAGGAGAACCAGTCCTTATGGTACCGCAAACTATGAAATGATCACAAAGTCACAGAGATCACACTTTCTCTACATTTATGTCATGTTTGACAAGAACATTAAATGACACTCGACCTGAATCCACATCATTTTTACACATTGTGATGGTGCGACATGATTGGCTGATTAGATAACCGCATAAATGTGAAGGTACTGTATACATGCGGTCCTGATAAAGTGGACGGCGAGTGTCGAAACAACAATGTACCAGAATGAGAGTGTTAACATAAACCAATGATTTGCCTTGCAGTTGGTGCTGTTACTTGACATATGATTAAGAATAAGTGCTTCTCTCTGTATGTGAGCAGCACTGTCTTTTTGCCTCTCTTTCCCAATCTGAATGCCCTCCACAGCTTCATGCTCTTGAGTGCCCTCTGAGATGTGTCATGATTTCTTGCGCCCTCTTGCTCTCGGCTCCCTCCGGTCAGAAGAATGTTGCCAGTATAATCCGCAGCTTCAGCCCCTGTTGCCACAGAAACATCAATAATATCCTTGCTTGACAGCATCTTAGTGCGTTAAAGTGGTCATATGGAGTCTCGCTCTCTCTCTCTCTCGCTCTTTCTCTCTGTAATGCACTTCTCTGTAAATCCCAGGATAAAATAGCAGGGTGCTCCTGTGTACAGGGAGAGAATTAGAGAAGCCCAGGTGAGACTGAGGGATTGCGATGGCTCATGTTCTCAGTGCCTGTCCATTTCTAGGAGAGACGGATGTCGCACGTTCACGCCCATGTATTTTGTATGATGACCAGAGATACACGGAGACTTTGGCTCTCACAGCTCAGCATGAAAGGAAGCAGCTCTGTCATGTACTGAAATAAATTGTCCTGGTGTTTATCAGCGCTGAAAACAAGTTGTGAGACCGATCCATTAACACATTGATACTAAGTAGTTGAATATACCTGTGTTTGACGACATACACACACATATACGCGTCCGCACACACACACGGACCCAGAGTAAACATTTAGATTTTTGTTTTTTAATGATTGCATAATTCATTACCAAGACATAAAAAAGTGACATGCACATATCAATTAAATTAGTTCTCTTGCTTCCTTTTTTGCATTTGCAGAGTTTGTTCATTTCAACTAATTGTTATCATTACTGGCTGCTCAGTTTTTTAATTAATTATTTAATTACATAAAACAATATATATATTTATATATATATATTTAAACACGCCTGATCTGACTACCTTCACTTTCCCAGGTCGAAGCAAAGACAAATCTGATTTTCTTGTTAAGAATTAAACCCGACTAAAAATGCATTAAGCAATAAGGTGTGTTTTGCATGTACAGTAGTGGTAACCTCGACATCCCAGCTGTAAGCTATCTAATGTCTCTTCTATTAATAGCCAGGTAACACTTCATGTACTTGAGTAGAATATTCATATATCTGTACTTTATTTATATTTTTCTAAAAAAAACATGGAACTTAGATTGTGTGTAAAGAAGTTTATGTAAATAATTATCAGTTTGTCCCCGAAGCAAGCCGAGGATGACGGTGTTGGGGGAAAAACTCCCTGATATGGCAATTTGGAAGAAACCTTGAGAGGAACCAGACTCAGCAGGGAACTTGTTTTCATTTGGGTGACATCGGATAGCAGGGATGATCATACTGTGTGTTACGAGTCTGGAAGAGTATAACAGGGGTTTTAATTAATTTGGAGGTACAAAAAAATTGTTTGTGGGAATTTCATTTCTGTAATATTGAGCGAATGTACTTCTGCAACTCCGGGGTCAAGGGTTCGATTCCTGCCTTGGGTCTAAGTGTGTGGAATTAGTATGTTCTCCACTTAGTGGATTACTCCTGGGTACGTGGATTTTCTCCCATAGATCTCCCATGGAGATCCATCTGACTTTCACCTTCTCAACACAACTGATGCACTGTTTGTAAAGCAAATTGCAATACACGCTTTGGCCACTAGTGCTTTTTTTTGTGTGTGTGTGCGCTCTTCTACTATAAGGGATTGTCTGACAAATATAATGGTTTTGCGTTTGTGCTGCATATGAACCATAATATTGATGTGCATGTGTGGGGCATTGCAGGGGAGAAACGTACTGTACAGGACACTTGCAATTCAGATTCTGAACTTTCAACAATTTCAGTCACTCAAAACTCTGCAGAGAAGCTCATAACATATAGTCATAAAGTAGCCTCCATTTTCATCAGGCATCCGAATTTGCAAAATGATGATACATTGTTAGTACTTTGTAATTTCAGTAACGTTATAATAATAACAGCATACTCTTGTGGGTAATCTTTGTCTTTCTTTAGTTATGATTACACACACACACACACACACACACACACAAACTCAAACTTGCCAACAAGTGCTGAGAGCTTCGCTTCAACATTTTCTCACTCAGAGTGCATGCATGCCATTTCTCCAGAACACACACACACACACACACACACACACACACACACACACACACACACACACACACACACACACACACACACACACACACACACACAAACTCAAACTTGCCAACAAGTGCTGAGAGCTTCGCTTCAACATTTTCTCACTCAGAGTGCATGCATGCCATTTCTCCAGAACACACACACACACACACACACACACACACACACACACACACACACACACACACACACACACACACACACACACACACACACACACAAACTCAAACTTGCCAACAAGTGCTGAGAGCTTCGCTTCAACATTTTCTCACTCAGAGTGCATGCATGCCATTTCTCCAGAACACACACACACACACACACACACACACACACACACACACACACACACACACACACACACACACACACACACACACACACACACACAAACTCAAACTTGCCAACAAGTGCTGAGAGCTTCGCTTCAACATTTTCTCACTCAGAGTGCATGCATGCCATTTCTCCAGAACACACACACACACACACACACACACACACACACACACACACACACACACACACACACACACACACACACACACACACACACACACAAACTCAAACTTGCCAACAAGTGCTGAGAGCTTCGCTTCAACATTTTCTCACTCAGAGTGCATGCATGCCATTTCTCCAGAACACACACACACACACACACACACACACACACACACACACACACACACACACACACACACACACACACACACACACACACACACACAAACTCAAACTTGCCAACAAGTGCTGAGAGCTTCGCTTCAACATTTTCTCACTCAGAGTGCATGCATGCCATTTCTCCAGAACACACACACACACACACACACACACACACACACACACACACACACACACACACACACACACACACACACACACACACACACACACACTCTTCTCTCTAGTGCGTGTTATTACAGTATCTGCTCGCTGATAATCACAAGCGGACACACACACTCTGTGGGGAGTGCATTCAGGCTGGTGGAAGTCATCACTGCAGCCAAATTATTCTGATTGGACCCCTGATTTCCGACTCCCTCTCATCAGAGCCAGAGGTCCCTCGCTACCTACTCGGCTTTAATCAAATGATTTGATTTCACCTTATGCTTCCCCCCCTCAGTGATACAATCTGTCAGACAGTGTGCTCCTCTGTCCCTGATGAGACCACCCACTCCATCTCCATCCCAAACTGCAGCACCGGGATGGAGCGAGCACAGGGGTTGTACATCCCGCAGCAGGAGGACCACGATTTCTCCATGAGGCAAATCTTAGAGTGTTTGTGTATGTGGGCTAAACACGGATGTATACACTATTAAAGTGTCTTATAAACACATATATATATATTCTGTACAAATAATTATTTAAGGTTATATACATTATGGAGTACTTTTCAGCTGGTCTATCTTACAAAGATGAACGGTCATATACACCTCATTCTTTCTCAGGCCCTCACACACGTGCGCACACATGCTCTTTCCAGGACCTGATAGAAGGATCCAAATGTGACACTCAATTTACCGTGAGTGTTTCAGGATGAGATCAGGATCAGTTGATACTGCTGTAGTAGTTATAAAGACTGTCCTGTGCTTCACCGTTGGCTTGCTTGTTGGGAATTGAATCTCCTTCAGATTTCTGTAGGTTATGGGATTGGGGACCATACTGTAGCTAAAACTTGGCTTGGCTAAATTATGGAAGAAAGTGAAACGTCCAAATGTTCAAAAACTATTTAAACATTAGTTTCTTCATAAATAGTATTTTAAGCACAGTTTATATGATTCAACATTTCAATTGAAAACATTACTATAGCTAAAGAAACAATAAGCAAGTAAATGTCACACTTGTTTTACCATGTGGCAAGTTTAATAGGAACGCATGTACCTTTCTCCTCTTTCAGGCAAGCATGTGATACTGTAGCAGTGCAATGCACAAAACCATGCAGGTGGTAAGGGTTAAGAGCTTTAATCGATATTCACATCAAGCATCACTAGAAGGCAAATAAATGGTTGCAATGACTGAGCATCTCCTGAGATTTTCATGCACTAAAACATTCAGTGGGTGGCAGTTCTGTGAGTGGACTGATTTAATTGAATTCAATTCTGTTTGTATTGTGTTTTTAACCATGGTTGTTGTCGCATAACAGGTTTACTGAATTAACTAAATGGAACTAAATGGGGGGGAGAACTCCCTGAGATGACAATAGGAAGAAATCTTGAGAGAAACCAGATTCAACCCGGAATCCATCTTCATTTGGGTGCTATAAGATATAGCATGGATTGATCAGCAGTCATACCGTGTGCTATGAGACATTTTTTGTTTATGACTCGGGTACAGAATTCCCTAACTAAAAGGGAGAGCCAGAAGGAAAAGCACACGAGGGAGCCCTAGGAATAAAACAACCAGTCACTTCTATGTTGCCATGCTATCAACTGAGTTATCAGTGAGACTGGGGAAGACAGCATCCAAACATACCAGTGACACTCTGTCCATGAGTCCTCCAGATTTCCACCTTTACCCAAGACAAATCTATTCACAAGATGCTTGGCTAAGTAAATAAGTTTTCAATAGACTTAAACACTGAGACTGTGTCTGGGTCCTGAACATTTAATTGGAAGGCTATTTCATAACTTTGGGGCTTTGAAAGAAAAAGCTCTGCCCCCAGCTGTCGTTTTTATATTACAAGGTACCAAGAAGCAGCCTGCATTCTAAGATTGAAGTAGGCATGGCAGTTCATAAAACACTAGCAGTTCATTTAGATACCATAGCACAATACCATTTAGTACTCTATAGTAAAACTATACATTTTAAAAGCTATGCAAAAGCACTCTGGCTGCTGCATTCTGGACTAGAGCTTGTTATGCACCTAGTAGAATATCCAGGCAGTAAGGCATTACAGTACTGGTGTCTCTCATGAACTGGTGTGTTCATCTTTGCTGAAACATTAACCACTCTCATCAGCATAACAGTTGAAACTAATACCATGCTTATGAATTTTGTTACCCAGAGTCGAAATGGTAGCGGAACTAAAACAGAACCTTGTGGAACAACACACTTTAGTACACAAAATATATAACACATTCAAGTTGACTGGAAAGCTACAGAAACCTAAATAACCACTCTTTACAACTGTGGTGAGGAAAAAAAAAGCATGATAGAATGCACAGTATGTCAAACCTTGGGGTAGATGGCCCACATCAAATTCCAGTCCTATCAAGGTAAGAACAGGAAACTAAGGCTGCAGTGGGCACAGGGCCACTCAAACTGTACAGCTAAAGATGGGACAGTCTTCAACACATCAAATTCCTTGATTTCTATGCAGTTTCTCAATTTCAGTTTTTATTTCAGTGATTAACGAGGCTATTCATTTTACCAGTAAGGTTTCTTGGGTATATTTAATTTCCACTGATCTGTGTGTATTTGTACCAGCTATAGATATCTGTCTGGTGTACTTGCAGCGGAATTTGTTTAGGTGATTGGAGTATGTTGTTACTAGCGAGTGTGTGTCGCTAAATAGCCTGCTAGTGAAGATTTTAGTAAGCTGTAGGACTGAACAGAGAGCTTTGCACCTACACGGATACACCTACACTCACTCAGTGCATTCCAAGCAGACCTCATTCTAGCATTGCTCTCAATGACCACACACACACACACACACACACACACACACACACACACACATGCGCACGCATACACAAACACATAGAATTCAGTTCCCCTCTTACCAGCTCTGTTTGCAAAAACAGATCCCAGATACCGAGTGCTGGAGAGCGTTTTGAATTAGTCATGACTAGAGACTTTTAGAGTGCTACCATTTTAGGAGTGTGTGTGTATGTGTGTTTGTGTGTGTGCCCTCTCTCTTCATCTCTGACTCTGTATCATTGTGGCTAGCTCGCTGAATAATTGCAGTGGGGAGACTTTTTCAATGCATACGTGATTGACTCTCCCAGCCGTGTGGAGCGAGTATTGCAGGCAGAGAGGATTTCTTCTCCATTCTTCCTCTACTCTCCCTTTTCCACCCCCATCCACCCCTCGTAGTCGTGCCATTTGCTGAATCCAAACCTTTACTCGACTGACATATTGCTGACAAATGGACTATTTTTTTGCATTAACCTGTCCCATTGTATACCTCAGAAGTCCATCTTGAAACGAATGGCTGATAAAGATGTACGTTATCCTTTCAGGAGGTGATTATTTTCCTATAACAGCATGACTCGCGTTGCCTTAATTTAGAAAAAAATAACGATCATCCTTGTTATCACTTGCATTTTTAATGTCATTTCTGACTAGTTCGAAATGGTTCATTTTTAAAACCCTGATATGAATATCAGCTAAAAATGTGCACTAACCTGCCACTTTAATAGGAACACCTGTACACCTGCTCATTTGTGCAATTATTCAGTTGATGCATATAATCATGGAGGTACAGATTGAGACATTCAGCTAATGTTTAAGTTGAACTTTAGATTTGGGCAGTGGAAATGTGCTCACACTTACAGGGGTCTACATTAACTTTTGAATTAACTGGTCTGTTTGGACAAGTACTTAGAATTTCCACTCGCAATAATACCCAGATAATCCGCTAACATGAAATAAAAAAAAATCAATACATAATAATATTTTTGTTTTGACTAACAAAAATTTTAATATCATATGGTTTTGCTCAGACACCAAAATTTTTTTTCTGAGATATGACATGTCATCAAAGTCATACTGTTAACTTGAACACTTTTTACTTTTTAAGAAATTTTTAAAAAGCGCAGAACAGACAAATGAATAAGTACAATAAATATTTAAAAATAGAATGAAATGTCAGAAGTTTCTCATACACAGATAGAAAAAAAATAACGTAGAAAGTAAAGTATTTTAAAAGCAAGATTACAGTACTGCAGCAATCCTGATGTTCTAAAAATAATGATAATGAAATGTGTGCATCACCACGCATACTTTCCCAGCCACATACAGTACATCCATTGACTTTGTTTGAAAAAATAAGAAATGTGTGAGAGAATCTTGTATTTCGGAAAACCGTGATTCACGTTTTAGCAAGAATCATGCAGCCCATCATTGGAAACAAACGTGTCACTAACGCGAGCCCTTGCTTATGCGCTGTTATTTTGAGATTCCAGATGCTTGATCATCTTAGAAACTGCTGATTTCTTGGTACTTTGACACTCGACAGTGTGTATTGTGCACGGTATGGTGTGAAAAAACTAAAATCCTCCAGAGAGGAGCAGTTCTGTGGGTGGAAACACCTTGTTGAGAAGAGAGGTCAGAGGAGTATGACCAGACTGATTCAAACTGCCAGGAACAACTACAATAACTCAAATAAGTACTCTTTGCACCATGTACTTAAGTATACAATGTACCGTGTATATATTGTTTCGTGCACAGTATGCGAGTGGAGGCAGTGCTTAGGCTTTTGTGCGGCACACGAATCTTGACTTAACTTCGCCATTGTACGCACAATGAAAACTAAAAAAAAAATTAAATAACACAATAACTTACGCAATGCGTTTGTTTGTCTGCACCCTGACGAGCCTCTTTAGGAGAGCGTAATTTAAATGTCAGGTTGCAGAAGTCAATTAGCATGTAAAATATGGCCATGGCAACACAAGAACAGTGATTATACCTTGAACGATGGGGGTGCTTATGTGTTTATTTCCCAATCTACAGTGCACCCGTGTACTTGATGTACGCGCACTCCGATACGCACGCACACGCCTCCCTGCTCTGTACGCTCAGCGTTAGACGTGAACAAGTAGGTGGAATCAGTGACATTTTTCAATTGTGCCCAACCTACACATCTTCATAGGATATACTGACACAATGCCTGCGCTCATGTTCGAGTTCCCGGTGGCAAACATAGCTCACAGAATCCTGATCTGAGTGGGAGAGCCTTTTCAAATGTGCACGTAGTTCTCCGGCAAATCTTTCACTTGTTTACAATATGATTGTTCAGTTTTGTGCTGCTTGCAAAAGTGTTTAGAGGGAAAAAAGGCAAAGAGAAAAGAGTATGGATTTTTTTTGTAAAAAATTTATTAAATTTTGAATGTGCAAAAATAAACCCTGAATGCTTGGCTTGGGTGGAAAAGTTAGTCTCCTGATGAAAACGTAATGAATAATAGGAACTGCTTTTTGAAACAAAAAAACATAACCATGGCTACAGAGGACACGCATGCACTTCTTGGACAGATGTCAAATTCTTCCTTAATTCAGTTAACGAAATCAGTTAACGGTGTCTGGGATACTATAGTTACTGTAGATGAATCAATGCGCTTCAAACTGTTACGCTGGCGTTTTCACATGTTTTATAACCATAAATGCTAAAATGCAAACAGTTCAAGGCTATACACACAGAGGATTGTACTCTAACCCCCTATGACCAAGATGATTGTCTTGAGTAATTCACTGGTACAGGAAGCATGTGGTGTGGACAGAACTAGACCTCTGTATTCTGCACAAGGTGTGTGATTAGAGTAAAGGCCTCCCTACTGTTCCCTCTACTGATGCATCTAAGGGTGTGTTAGGCACCTGCCCACTGTAGCAGCCCACACCAGCTGGCCTCTTTGTGTCCAAGGCACAGTCAATTAAGCAGCAACAGAATGACCACAAATGTATTTGTTTGTTCTCTAAGAGGTCCCTGTGTTGACCGGGGATCAGCGGTGACTTAGCCATTGTGTGTCCTTTTAATTTAACCCTGTCAAATTGAAGTAAGATTTCCCTGGAGGTGGAGAGTGATTTAGTGTGTCTAAAAGAGGTGATGTTGGGGATTTAGAGACATGCATCTGGGAAGAATCGTGATTCTTTACACATACACACACACACACACACACACACACACACACACGCACGCACACATGCGCACACACGCGCACATACTTCAGCCACCATTCATACACCTGAGTCAGTCTTTAGCTGTCCGCTGTTAGGTGTGTTGAGACAGAAGTCACTCAGTGGGAGGTTAAATTTTGGCCAGACAGAGGGCCGTCCTGCCCACCCTTATTCCAGACGGCCTCCTTAAACCCCACAACAGTTGCCAGGTGCTCCCCCTTGCTGCTTGCAACACCTGGGTGTCTAAGCCATTCTGGAGTAGGAGAGCTTTGGAGAAAGAGGTGCTAGAGGTTTGGACATTTTTTTTTCTTTTTTTTTTTTTTTTGCCTTCAGGGCCTAAGTCAAGTCCATTTTAATGGCACCACTCAGGAGCAGAACTGCAGCGGTGCAGCCGTGACTCAAGTGGGCCTGGGAGCTCATGCCACTGTGTGGCTAATTGTTTATTCTTTATTGTCGATGTGTAGATAACGCCAGTATGCAGCAGTTAATTACGGTATTTACCCACTCCAGCTCGATTTTTTTCCATCTTTCAGTGGAAATAGACAATGAAAGCCATGGTTACAATTTACTCTTCTTTCACACCTAACGCTTTTAAACTTTACATTCAGCTGAGGCTTTTTGCTTATGAAAATTTCATTATTGTGTTTATTTTAGTGCTAATGTTGCAGACGTAAAAAGGTCATTCTAATTCTATGGAAATCTGTATGTATCAGAATGCCTTTTAATTTTCATACTAATGTAGAGAAAGGAGAGGAAAGCACCGGAAACCTGCCTTGATTAGCATCGATCAGATGCTAATCAATGCAGTTTTCCTGTGATGTCCTCCTGCTTCTGATACCTCATCAGCCAACTCTGATGTATTCATCTGTCTCTTGGAGCATCATCTAATGGCAATCTTGGTTGAAAGGAAACCCGTTAAAGGACAAGCCTGTTCGCCCAAGGCTAACAAGGGGCAACCTGAAAAATGATTCCATTAGTTCCTCGAATGACCACTAGGAGCTGGCTCCAAAGTGAGTCAATCCCCATGGATCACTCACTCTCTCTCGAGCATCGTCTACAGGGTCACGATGCCAATCAATCGCAGGGCACACAAACACATACACCTACTCACACATAGATCCCCATGTTAAGTTGACCAACTTTGTAACAGACATATACATGTACTCCTTTAATTTGTCATGCATCTATCACCATATTTTCAATCTCTGTCTTACTCATATGAGTCTTTGTCTAAATGTATTGTTCCAGTAAAGTATAATGTAAAAATATGTAATAATGTATGCAATAATTTTAATTGTACAAACATAAGCCTTAGCATTAGACGCTTAGTACTATAAAACTTCATTTGCATGACCTATATGATGTGTATGAATATTAGGTGACCCAGGGCTTTAGGACAGGTGTACTTTTATAGCTGCAACTACTATTACACCATTAATCCTGCCTGTCGTGTGTGTGTGTGTGTGTGTGTGTGTGTGTGTGTGTGTGTGTGTGTGTGTGTGTGTGTGTGTGTGTGTGTGTGTGTGTGTGTGTGTGTGTGTGTGTGTGTGTGTGTGTGTGGCAAAAGAGCGAAGAAAAAATGTCTCCCGTCTATTCTTCTGACAGAATAATTCTCCTGCTCTGACAGGGGGTTAAATCTCAGTGCATTAGCTGAGACAAATTAATGAAATAATACAACACTGAGTAAATCAGAAAATATGCTGTGCAAATGTGAAAGCCTCCCCCTTGCTAGCTTTTCCCCAAATGACCCAGCTGAGGGCAGAACAATGGCTAGCACTCAGTAGAGACAAAACATTTCATCAGTGGGGTTAGATCAGACAAGGCCTGTCAGTAAGGCCACAAAAAGCTGTTACAATAGTCTGCTAATCTCCTAATCCACTCAAATTATGCCCAACACCTTTCAATGATGATTGCACAGCTGGAGAGGAATTATAATCTCTTGATGAGTTTTGACCAGGGCTTGGCCGCACTTTTTTTTCCCCCCTCGTTCAAATATGGTGCTGAATGCGAGAGTTTGGATAGTATGAGTAAGTGTATGTGAATTAGTGAGGGGGAATGTTAGGAAATATCACATTCACACATTTCAGTCTCATTCACATAATTATGAAACAATTTTCACACCGTGCCCAAATTTTCACACTGTCACCCAAAATACAAGCAGAACCCCTGACCAAAAACTGACTGTTTTATAAAAACAGGTTGCGTGTGCAATTTGGTCTATTTTCACAGATGCAAAACACTCTCTCTCTCTCTCTCTCTTTCTCTCTCTCTCTCTCTCTCTCTCTCTCTCTCTCTCTCTCTCTCTCTCTCTCACTCACTCACACACACACACACACACACACACACACACACACACACACACACACACACACACTTACTCCTACTTTCATGCATCCTGTTTTTTAGACAAATAATATCAGTGAACTTAATGTAAGTGTTTTGTTTTTTTTTCTTTTAAGACCAGTTTTCTTATACTTTCCGTGGTCAGAGTTATTGAGGATCCAGAACTGTTATTGGGAAAACTGGGAAAGGAATGTGAGCTTACTGATCACATTTGGGATAACATGAAAAGCAGACTGCACCTCTGGACTTCTCTTTTGACATTAGTGCCTGATCTCAGTGATGGTCTTCAGGTCAAGTCCACTTCAAATCAAGTGGAAAACATTCCCAGAAGAGTGGAGGCTGTTATAATGGCAGTGGGGAAGCATCTCTGTGCTAATACTCTTGGCTTTGGAATGGGCACATATGGGTGTGATGGCCCATTTCGTTTTGTCATTATATTGAATGACACTATGACACAAAATATACAATGGGGTTTTTATAAACTAAGAGAGACACTTAACATCAGAAATCACAAGACATTTCTTCACGCAGCTGTACAGATACTGTACAGAGGCTATGATGAGGGTTCATATCTTAAATGAAGGGTGAAATAAATAATTATATATATATGTGTGTGTGTGTGTGTGTATAATATCACGGGCTGAAATTGGCAGCTAGATTTAACAAAAAATATGTCGGATCTATTAGAATGATTTGTTTCAAAGATGTTGCATTATTGATCATAGAGAGTCAAAGTCACAGTAATAATATTAGAGATCACCTAAGCCTCCTCTGCTATACTGTATATATAGTATGCTTTATTTGTCTTAAGTGTAAGAACCTGTTTAGGGCTTAAACATAAATTATACTAAATGTACTGGGGGAAATCTTTGTCCTGTCTTGACTGTCTTCAATCCTTGTCTGGTATATACTGTTTGGGGAAAATTTCCAAGCTGAAATTTCCAAGCCTTTCCCTTTTTTGATAAAATAGGCTGCAATTACAGTTCTCAATTCTGCACGCAAACGGCAAGGATTCAGCAAAATGCTGCACATATTTTCGTTATCAAAAGCAGACAACCCCGTTTCATTGAAGCCTGCATTATAAATGGGCCTCCAAACCTACTCGGTGGGTGTACTTTATTTTGTCATGTACCCCCCACTTACCCTGGTTTCTAAATTTATTTTTAAAATACTGCCACTGAATTTAAGTGGGATGCCTGGTACAGTAGCTGGCTGAGACGGCTTTTGAACAGCGTACGGTTTCCGAGTCCAAGCACACTACAGGTGTATGCCATCACAGCAGTGGTGCACATTTCCTGCCTCGCTCTGCACAACTGCTGCACAAGGGGGACTGCATGACTCATAGGCGTGAAGGAATCATCGTCATTTACCTTTGTTAATAAAAAAAAATACATACACTATAGCCTTAAGTCTGTACAAAATGTTTTTTTGCTTCATTGTCATTTTCATACTGAATATGTTTGGTTCTGTAGCTTCCATCTATGTACAAACAACACGAACCACATTCCCTCACCCCAGGCTCTACAATTAATACTGCCTGAGCCTGGCACGCCACCTGACACGGCCCTGAAGACAGATCTCAGGATTCTACACGTCTTCATTTCTTCCAAAAGCTAAAAATGGGACAAAGTGAGAGGTAGGCAGGTCAGTGCAGGATGTGAAGGCACATCAAAAGCTCAGCTGCTTTATGAACTAAAAGAGCAGACACTCTTTAATTTGAGGCAAGTGCAAGGGGAATTAAAGTGGAGCTTCAGAGGTAGGGGATTGGGAGGGAACGGGTTATTTGACGAGGTTGGAGGACCCACCCTGGATGAAAGACAACTGTATAGAGGATAAGGTTGGATGATGGAGGATGAGCTGTGTAATAGAATATGCATGTATTGGAATGCTACTGCAATCCAAATCAAGTTGAAGTGAAGATGTTGTGGGTCTCTTGGTTTATTTAACAAGCATACAGAGATCTAGATTTTGTGATTTATAGTTGTGTGCATGGCTATGATAAGAAAGTGATTGATCTAAAAACTTTTTTATCTTTTAACGATTATCAGAAAGTATTTTTAGAAAGGTTTTCCTTTTCTTATTAACATGCATTTCTGTCTTTTACTATGCGTTTATCTACCCAGAAATTTTTTTTACCTCATCTGCATTAACATTTCCGATCTCAGGACAGCTCAGGAGAGCCTCCTCTTAGGTATGATTATGAATAAACTCCAGGTACAGTACAGACCAAAAGTTTGGACACACCTTCTCATTCAAAGAGTTTTGTTCTTTATTGTGTTCTTTAGCCCAAACAAGTCTTTTCTGCTTGTTGCCTGTCCTTAGCAGTGGTTTCCTAGCAGATATTCTACCATGAAGGCCTGATTCACACAGTCTCCTCTTAACAGTTGTTCTAGAGATGTGTCTGCTGTGAGAACTCTGTGTGGCATTGACCTGCTCTCTGATCTGAGCTGCTGTTAACCTGCGATTTCTGAGGCTGGTGACTTGGATGAACTTATCCTCCGCAGCAGAGGCGACTCTTGGTCTTCCTTTCCTGGGGCGGTCCGCATGTGAGCCAGTTTCTTTGTAGCGCTTGATGGTTTTTGTGACTGCACTTGGGGACCCTTTCAAAGTTTTCCCAATTTTTCGGACCGACTGACCTTCATTTCTTAAAGTAATGATGGCCACTCGTTTTTCTTTACTTAGCTGCTTTTTTCTTGCCATAATACAAATTCAACCTCTTTGAATGAGAAGGTGTGTCCAAACTTTTGGTACTGTATATCTACATCACTCTAAATAAGTTTTGCCTCTACAATGATGAGTCAGGAGGGGATGGTAGTAAAGTGCTGGAAAAGGAAAGAGGGCAAAAAGAGGAAAGACACCACACACTCTACAGCACATGTGTCTATTACAAGACAAAACAGAAGATTTTCACTACAATATGGATACTAATGTGTACCTTAATCTTAACCCTTACCCTCTAATATCTGTTACTGTTGTAATCTCCTTACACACACACACACACACACACACACACACACACACACACACACACACAGTATACAGTATATAGAAGAATGTGTCGTTTCCGACCAGAATAAAGAACTACAATTTTTCGGCTAAACAGCACTGCACACTAGGGACGGGAATCACCAGGGACCTCTCAATATGATAATGTATATTTTAATATAATATATATATATATATATATATAAGTACCTAGGTGCTGATTTGATTGTATGGTCATTCTGTAAATATCAACATCCAATTTAATATTCCTTTTTTGTGCATATTATAATTTTTGATTGTGTTATAATTCTAAACTTGCCTACCACATTGTACACTGTGCTGAGTGAATAGTTTAGATCGAACCACTTGTAGGATTTTAGAGGAACCATGACTTTAAATGCAAACATATAGAAATGTAAAAAAAATATATTTTGGACTTGATTTTTTTCCTCCATCTCTACTAGATATCTCAGGATGCACACTAGATATCTTTCCTAAGAACAATTCTCTCTATTAGTTACTAATTGACATGAGAGAACAAATACCCTGAAACTGTTATCATACCACAAAAATTTCTAACCATCATACAATCAGCTATGTCTTGGACATTTCTTTCTGTATAGCTGTATGACTCTGTTTGTGTGTGTGTGTGTGTGTGTGTGTGTGTGTGTGTGTGTGTGTGTGTGTGTGTGTGTGTGTGTGTGTGTGTGTGTGTGTGTGTGTGTGTGTGTGTGTGTGTGTGTGTGTGTGTGTGCTCGCTCTACTCTCATCCCCACAGGTGGACTGTGCCTGTCATACAGCTTGGTTCCTGCCTATTTCTGAGCTCACAATAGAGAGCTGAAATGCTTTCAGTGTGTGTGTGACCCTGGCAGGCTCGGTACAACCACCTCCATCTCCCGTCCTGTTTAGGCTTCTTTTTTTCCCACTCGCTCTTTCCATGCAGTCCATTCTGTGGGCAAAATGAGCAACCGTGAAGGGAAATGCCCCATCCATTTTGTCCGTGGCCCCTGCGGACCTTCATTTGGCCCCTCTGACCCACACCCATTTGCCCAAACCTCTACCTCTATTCATATGAGCGTAATTGGCAAGCACCGGTTAGTTGGTCTTGTGACAGAGGGTTAAGGAAGGTTCCAAGGTGAACAATTCTTTTGGACTTCCACAGCGGCCAACTTTGTGTCACCTACTCAAATACTTACTATTTTTGCATTGCCTCTGGCAAAACACACATACACAGAGCGATCCCTGACAGAAAGCACCTGTGTGTGTGTGCTTCATCCAATGTCTGACAGTCGGAGTGACATCATGCATTTAAAAGTTTGCTCAACATTTCCACACCCTAGTGTTTATTCATGACTAATGCTGTGGTTCTGTCTCATGTTTGTCTCTCTTTAATAATTTAAGCACAGGCGGTAGAGGACACTGCGGCACTCTCTGTCCCCTCCTCCCTCCGGGTGTAATGCCTCAGTAAGGGCAGTGAGAGGCTAGGCTCAGGACCCTGGACTGCCCCTTAACCTTCTTAGTGTACCCCAGTGCCCTCTTACCCATGTGCCCTGTCACACACTCGCCCCCCCTTCCTCTCTCTTGTGACTAGGCTCACTGCCTTCATTACATTGCTAATGATGTGTTTACTTCCCTGTGTGTTATTAAAGACTAACCTCAGAGCACTAATGACTGGGGCTCACTTACACTCTCTCTCTCTCTCTCTCTCTCTCTCTCTCTCTCTCTCTCTCTCTCTCTCTCTCACACACACACACACACACACACACACACACACACACACACACACACACACACACACACACACACACACACACACACACACACACATACACACATCCCATGAAACCACCGTTGTTTTAGAATTGCTATAGTTGTATTCCCGCAATATGACATCATTGTATTTTGTAGCTAACTTTATTCAGAAACATGTCGCAAGTGTCTTGTGCATGAGTTGTAGTTCGAGCTCTAGTTCTTGTCTTAGTTTGCTCTGTGCTATATCACAAAGCAAAGTAAAAGCCTTTCACTCAAGTGCTCAAGTGCATTTTAGTAGGAGTCTGAGCCATCTGTCAGAGTGAGCATTAGAACACTGTGTGACAGATCAGCCTGAGGGCAGTGACACACCTTGCAAATGTCGAAGAACTACCACCACCAGTGGCAAAAAAAAAGGTCACATTGTCAAAACTGCAGCTCGTGACAGAAACGCACATGTATCGTATGCTCCATTAAGCCGAAATAACTCTGCATGCCAGGAGGGGGCAGTAGATTGTATCGTGGGTGAGTTGAAGGAGCCGAAGGATGGATGTGAGAGTGTGTGTGTGTACTGTATGTGTGTGATGATTTTTTTTTTTTCCTCCACTGGTTAATGATGGCATGGGAACTCTGCAGAAACTACTGGGGCCACCATTGGCAGGACTAACTATAGACTATATCAGGACACATTTTTATGAGGTCACAACTGTCCTCTCTAGATGGCTTGTGCTTGGTCGAGAGCCATCTGTTTGGTCTAGATTGCTTGTGCTTGGTCAAGAGGTCTCCGAGAGGTCTGTTTTTATTTATTTATTTATTTTTGGAAGGTTATACATATCTGAGCAATTTCACTTTGCCAAGAGACAAAGATTTGTTTTAACCCAGGCACTATAATCTTAAAGGCGGTTACAGCTTCCATGACAAAGTGTGCACTGTTTTAAATAGCGGTGAGTGAGAGAAACAGATTGTAGATACTTAAGAGGCTTTAGAGCAACGTTCTTTTCTTTTTGTCCCACAGCATATGCTGGACTGTTTTACTCTGCAGATTTAACTAAGAGAGATTTTTTTTTTGTACAGCCAAGCTGGGTAATAGCAAAAGCCATCTTAACCTGCTATACACAGGCCTCTCTTAATCAAGGGATGGAAGGTGCCAGGGCATTTCAGAAATAGGATTAGGTCGTATGAGTCTGTGTTTGAGTATGCCACATAGAGTTCAAGCTTGCTGATCTGTGGTTCACTGAAAGTTCACAGCATGTCTGGGGGTATGTGTGTTTGCTTAAGAATTACCGGACTTATACTGTTTTCTGTTCTTTGGTGTGTTGTTCTTAGCAGTGTTTTCGGCATGGATTAGGTACAGGATCAGGAAACTTTAAAGAGACTCTGCAAATGTACTTCAAGAGTTACCTGATAACCCAAGCTGAGCAGCTACAGTTGGTACGAGCCAGAGTGTTTCTCTTGAAAACATAAACAGGAGTCTGACAAACCTGTTCTAAAAAAGCATAGACAAATCTACAAGTCACTTATGATTACTTCAGATTTTGGAACACTTTGTAAATTTAAGGTTTAACTATTAAATATTGCAGTGGTGCGGTGGGTATTTGTATGATCTGGTCATCAAAAAAAAAAAAAAAAAAGAAAAATCACTTGAAGCCATCGTTAGCCAGTCTTTTCAGATTTTTAAAAAAAGTGGCTTGTAGTATGTCCCCAGATGCCTAGTTTCCTTGTAGCGTAAAAAAAAAGCCAGTAAGTGGTTCTATTAAATTGCCCCAGCTGTAAATGAGTGTGTGAATTCATGCCCAGTGTTCATCGTGATCCTGGGCAGGACTGAAGCTGAACAAATGAAAGAATGAACAATAAACTTGGACAGGTTTCTCGTCAGCTTCAACTCTTGAATTTGAACTTTCCATACTGTCCTTATGGTATTCTGGGAGATGGTGTGAGGTGGTGGGGGGAGCGTGTCAGGCCTGTGACTGACACACCAGGAGGAAGGAGGAACACACTCTAAAAATTGAGAAAGAGGTCAGATAGACATGTATTTGAGGAGGGATAATGGACTGTGTGTGAGTGTGTGTGTCTGTTAGTGCACTGTTAAGGAGAGACAGACAGTATGAGAGTGGAAGCTGTGTGAGTATGTGTGTGAGAACATAAAAAACAAAAAAAAAACAAAAACCAAAGGCTGTGTGTGTGAGGAAAATGCTAGAGAACACTGATAGAGAGCGGGAATTTGAGCAGGATAATAAAGGCAGTGTTTGAGTTGTCGGCTTTCTGCGTCCAGGTGTCACAGCGGATGACAGACTAGCTGTCTGGGAAGAGTGTGTTCACCGTGTGGAAGAGTACCAAGCGGCACTCTCTCTGTGTGACCCCTCACCTCCGCACCCGCGCCTGACTGACACACGCACCATGGTAATGAGGGGAAATCAGGCCAAATTAAGCCTAATTAAACACCCATTTATTCTCTCGCAGCCTGTTCTTTTTATGGGCTGGTGAATATTCAGGCATGTCAGACAGCGGAATTAGTATATCCCGAAGTAATGGCAGCAGAAATTGTGTCGCCGGAGGACAATTTGCTTAAACGTCGGTTCAGCTTAGGCGAAAATGGTGTTCTTAGAGCCTCCGCATGGACATGAACTCGTAGGTTCGATGTGAACAGAAATGTGAACTTTGCAATGTTCTGCACTTATTGTACATGTGTGGTGATGTCATTTAGGGTATGTGATTGTCTTGATATAAAACGATATTCTTCCTCATCCTTATCCTGCGACTACACAAGTTGTGTGTGTGGAATGGAGGGTTTGTGATTGGAGCATGACAGTAGGGGCGAGAGTTAGGTCATAATCAGCTGAGCTGTAATTTGGGCATGAGGTGAATTCTGTTTGTTTTTCATGTTCTGCGCATGGAGAGCAATTCTATCTCACTCAGCCAGGGGAGAAAACATTGATAAGATTTGTATCTCCTAGGTACAGGTGAGGTGTGTATGACTGCTGTGCTGCCTTGTAGGGATGATGCTAGCTTTCTTCAGTCAGATGTGGAGACGCTGAACTTGTGTGGCAAGTCACATGTTTGTGTCGTTTTTTACAAAGCTGCGGTTTGCTACATTAGGATGAATTCCATTTCCTTGTTGGCTACACAATTAGCCATACAAGTCAGCTGGTGGTGTGAGCAAGATGATAAATAGCCACATAAAAATGTATAAGAAAGGCAGATCAAAAGTTCAAAGCTGCACAATTGAGAAGTTCAAACCTGCACCACTGCTTGCATCAGATGCATTTCTGACGACGGTTAATCTTAAAATTAAACCCCACCAAAAATATGGGTCTGAATGCAAACTAAATATACCGGATATAACAATGTGTGTCGAAATACTAACAAACATTGTATATGCCCAGCTACGTTGTTATGGCTAACATGAGCGATGTAAAAAAAAAAAAAAAACCTCTATAAAGAATATTACCCATCTTTTTGCATATCTTTTGTTCATGTATATATATATTTACGAATATCAAAGTTTTTGTATTCTTCGGTATTTCATTCAGTGCCATACTTAAGCAAATCATTTCATTATTGACTCATTAGATGATTTAGTTTAATGGATCGATAGATTCAATCGATATTAAATTATCAGATTAGAATCATAAAACAAATTATTTACACATGTTAAATAGATAAAACTTGACAAATTCCTTAAAAATATAGCACAGCTTTTGCAGAATTTAGCATCATTGGCATAGTACTTGCACTTTGCAAGAGAGTAACTGCTTCTTCTTTTGAGTTTACGCATGATAGGGGCAATACCACCACCTGCTGGACTGGAGCAGAAGGTTGACAGGAGAAAAAATATTATAGATTTGTACAAAACGTGACATTTAAGCACTCAACAACACAATTTTCACAGCATTCCAATGCTCATTGGATACGCTTAGTAGTTTTCTAATACTTTCAAAATTTGTAAGTAATACAGATGCTTTAGTTAATATCAGACAGTAAACTTTAGTGCTATTGAATCGAAACTCTTTACTCTGATAAGTCTGATTTCAAATTGAAAATCGCAATGCTCAAAAATCAACCTGAAATAAATCCACGGTCTATCTATGATTCACAGCTCTAGTGTAGCTAAAAAAATTTGTACTGGATGAGCCACTGTAAAGGAGGAGGTTGTCTTAGAGACTTCGAAAGGCTGGATACATCTTGTCAAGTATAGCCAGCTCTGTCACTTTTAAGCTTTTAGCTATTAGAACTTGCTGCTCCTAGTATTTTTCTCATGACTGCTTGTTTTCTCTCTCTCTCTCTCTCTCTCTCTGCCCTCACTATATTTGCACAGGCTCAATTGCTGGCCAGATTAGGCCAAGAGGTTGTGTCCCCCACAGATATAATAGTGTATAATCAGTCTCTTTTCTTATTCAGTGGGAGGAGGCCCTGCATAAATGTCAGCATTCCTCTTGATCGTCGTCTCTCTTCCTGATTTTGCTTTCACCCCCTTTGCTCTCTTTCTGTCATCTCAGGTCTTTCTCACAGATTGAAGGATTGCGACTCGCATGTTAGATAAATGACTTTCGGTGATAACTGAATCACCTGTTAGTCTAGGCAGTGGGATTGCCTGTCTGTCAAGGTCCTCACCATGAGTGCTTGTCTGCCTGTGCGGTGCATACTCTGATAGCTCGTCTGAAAATGGGCACTGACCTGTGTTTGTGAGAAACATCAAAAGCTTCACGGTGGCTTCAGACTGTATGTGTTTGTGGATGGTGACATACTTCCTGTTTGTCAGTTTTCGGTAAAAGAGTTTGTAGTATGTGCTGTAGTATATATTATGGGAATGGTGATATGACAAATATCTTAAAGGCATTTTTATGATAAATAATGTGTATTATGATTACCAAGATGATAATAATTAATTAAATTAAGATAATTAAATTACTTAAAAATTACCTAAAAAAAAAAGTTACACTGTCTGCAATATTTCAGATTTATTACAGTAATCAGTTTTATCTCACCATGTTGTCATACTGGATTTCTGTATTTGTCTGAGCCACTTGTTTGAGTGACCAGTGCCTCTTTAATAAAACATGTGGCGTACAACAACATATAACAAAAGGCACTGATATCAAACTAGTTTTAAGAGCCCTTATATACATGTGTATGTGTGTGTGTGTGTGTGTGTGTTTGTGTGTGTGTGTTTGTGTGTGTGTGTTTGTGTGTGTGTGTTTGTGTGTTTGTGTGTGTGTTTGTGTGTTTGTGTGTGTGTTTGTGTGTGTGTGTGTGTGTGTGTGTGTGTGTGTGTGTGTGTGTGTGTGTGTGTGTGTG
>JAAGKR010001934.1:77456-108715 GCA_011419295.1 Clarias macrocephalus
TTGAGTGACCAGTGCCTCTTTAATAAAACATGTGGCGTACAACAACATATAACAAAAGGCACTGATATCAAACTAGTTTTAAGAGCCCTTATATACATGTGTGTGTGTGTGTGTGTGTGTGTGTGTGTGTGTGTGTGTGTGTGTGTTTGTGTGTGTGTTTGTGTGTGTGTTTGTGTGTGTGTTTGTGTGTGTGTTTGTGTGTGTATATAAATTACTTTTTAGAGTTAGAGTCTGTTTCTATAGAGATCCAGAGAAGACCCAATGTTCTCCATTGTATTATGAGTGAATATGCAGGGCCATAATAGGCCTTCATGGTAATGTGCTGTGATACATGATCTTTAATCTTGCCTCAGCTTTGACATCCTAGGTTTATCTTGTCATATGAATTTTGTCATCCATGCAATTGGCTTACATAGATGACGTTTCCACTGCTGCATATAGATTAACATAGTAGTAGGCTGTGGACATGTTGTCCATTACCACACCATTTGCGCACTCTCCGCATGATGTCATTGTTTACACTTTAAGAATTCGCCATGCACAAATCAGGCTTTTGTTCTTTGACGTTGATGGTAAGAGGGGGCGGATGTTCAGCTGGACAGAGGGCGGAGAGGGGGACAGAGACGAGGTTGGGGACATTGTCACAATGCAGCAGGGGTTTATAATTAGATATGTGGTGACTTATTTCCTGCTGATGACTTATAAAAATGGAAATGAGAGTCTAGGTGAGTGAAGGAATGTCCAAAAACGAATGTTTAAAATCAATCCACTACTGAACACTGTTAGATCTGTTTTAAATTCAGTCCAGTAAACATAATGGATAAGCCTTATTGGTAGCATTTTTTATTGGTTTTTGTCAAGCTATCCTGACGCAATGTACAGTGCAATCCTCATAAAGGTTCCAGCATGGTTAAAGCAGCATAAAAAGGCTATAGAATAGCTCGCTTATTAAAATCTGGTCCAACTTTATCTACAAACTTGTACTTATTTCCTTCTCTAAAGCCTGAGTCCAGATTATTGTGTTTTTCTCCACTCACTTGTCCATCAATACCATCTTAGCACCACCACCTTTCCTATACCTAAGGCATAATAGCCTGCAATAAAAGTAACATCTTTAACAGTGGTAGATACATGCCAGCCTGTTGACGCCAAGAAAAGGCCTCAATCAGTATCCATAGAGCACCTCCAATTGTGTGATCCCCAGGGCAACGGAAAAGGTAATTTGAGCAAAAGAAAATGACACCGGCACAGAAAGGAAAAAAAAAAAAAAACTACCACCATGGTGATTTACGCAAAGTCAGATCACACAATTCAACCGACACCTGGCTGTGTTATTATCTCACAATCCAGACCGCCAAGTTCGTCCGGTGGAAACCATGGGGAGGAGAAAGAAAAGAGAGGAAAAACATTTTCACTCAAACAACACAAGGGAAAAAAAAAAACGCCACTAAACAAAAAGAAGCTTTCTCTGTTTGTCAGTGTCTATCTATTCTCCCTCCTTGGGTTGTGAAAATGCCGCTCCTGGCTCGATTGTTTGCCCATTGTTTCTCGGAGGGCAGGCGGAGTCAGAGAAGAGGGTATCAGAAGAAAAGGGACAATTTGTTGATGTTTGTTGATATCTAGACCACTATAGCTTGATTGCTCAACATTAAACTAGCAATAACAGCCCCAATCATCGCACTTACACCACCAGACGCCAAACAACGGAATTGGATCAGACTCGTCTCTGGTTGACTCACGCTCTTGCCTTCTCCCTCTCCCTTCTCCACAAAATGCTTATTAGACTGCATTGATCCAGGCCTGGTCAATTGTCAGCTCCTCTCATCCACACAGTATTGATGGCATAATCAGTGGATGGAGGCGGTAGACAGATGAAATTTGCTGTCAGTGGGTAAATTATTGGCTGCCTGCCTGTTGACCCTGGGGTGGTCGGCTCACGCGTCCTCGAAACGCACACTTGTTCGAACAATACAAAAGCCCACATTTTTCCTCCAGCACATTTACAACAACACGCAGGCCAACAATCATATAGATCCTATCCCTCATGCACAAAGAGATGGCTAGCAAGCAAGCACTTAGGCCTGGAATGTCTCCTATTGTTTGCCCTCCCCTTCCAGTATTTGCACTAAAATCTATTTGGATAATTAAGAGGTGTTTTTTTTCTTTTTCTTTTTCTTCCCAGTTGTACATATGCCAGTTCCTCACACTCGTTCATACTGTATATATTTATAATCATCCTCATTAAAAATGTTGCATCATTCTTAGGCAAGCCTTCTTTAGGTTTCGCTGAATTTCTGTAGCCAGTCAGGACTTTTCTAAAAAGGTTATGTGCTAAATGGATTGCAAGACCCAGTAACAACACTGTTTTTTTTTTTTTTTCTCCACTTTATACTGTAGGCCATGATCGAATTTGTCCTTCCCCACTTCTCTATGTTGCTTCTATGTCTTTATTCATTTTGGGCGAATTTAAAAACCATGGATTCTAAAATGTGGCTAAACCGCTATACATCTTTATTAAGTGGTGTATTAAATGACAGCCGGATTGCATAGACTTTCAGCGTATGATGTAGTATTCACTGTTATAAGACGCTGGCCTTGTGGAGCACACACTCATATAGTCACACAAAGCTTGTACATCAATCTCACGCTTTGCTGCCTGTTATAGCAGTCATATTCTCTACTTTGAAAAATGAGTGGTGTATATAGTTGAGTAAAAGGCAAAAGCAGCGCCTTTGAAATGATACCAATTCAATGGGAAATAGCATGTCTGCTCCAAGGTTAGAAACTCAGCCAGGTAAAACATAGGCAGTGATGTAGCAGTGGGTGGAATCAGGTGAAAGTGTGTTAGTGTGGGTGTCTCTGTCTAGCTGGAGTATTGATGTTAAAGTATGCAGCTTTTTTGTACCAGATGAGTTCAAGGATGAGGTTTGCAATGAAAGGGAGGAAAAAAATGAAGTAGAAGAGAAGAGACGCATGAATAAGACGGAAAAGAGGATGAAGCTATTCAGGATTTCCAGACAAACACAAGAGGGGAGAAAAGAAAACTGCATATTAGGGATGGGAATCACCAGGGACCAGCCAATACGATATTTTCACAATACTTCGATTCTGATTCGATTTGTATTGCGATCCTGTTCATGCTATGATTTCATATAATTTATATTTATAATATATGTGTAATATATTTTATATAATTCTTTATTAGAGATTTTTAAAGATTTTGTTACAGTTTTGTCAAAAACTGTGCAATTCATTTAATCCTACCACACAGGACAGTGTGCTGTGAATAGTTTAGAGAAAAAGCTAAATTTTCCCACCTCAAATGTAAATGTATATAAATATAAAAATAATAAGAATTTTTTTTTGAAAAAAAAAAAAATTGGAGTCAGTTTGGCAATACCTGAATTGCCAAAGAAAAGAATTGTGATATGTAGCTGAATCGATTTCCCCCATCTCTACTGCATTAAAAAAAGTACACATACAGATAAGATGGGATTGCCCTAGTGAGAGCACTGATTAGTTCACTTACTTGTCTGAAAGGCATTAGAGGTGAGTCTGTGTACTTTATATGTGCATAATACAGTACACCCTTGGCTCTTTTTATAATATTGTATTTTCTCGAACAGTCGATTACTGAAGATGAATTAATGAAATGTGAATTTTATCATCATTATAAATTAACCTGGTGCAGACATGACACAGTGATTCACACACATTCTGACACTTATGATACATACCAGGTATTTACTTTCAGAATGATGGTCCAAGCCGGGCGAAAGAGTTACTTAATCACACACACACAGTATACCGTATATAGTACATACTTTGCATTCTGTTATATATATTTTTGTCTGTCATTTCACTGCTAATACTGTACATACATCACCAGTCAAAGGTTTGGACGCGATTTTGGATTTATTTTTCTACATTCTAGAACAATACTGCAATTAGGTCATTACATAACATCAACAGTCCGTTGTTATTGCATGTTAAGTGCATTTGCAAAACCCATCAAGCACCATGATGAAACTGGCTCTCATAAAGACCTTTTCAGGAAAACAAGACCAAAACTTACCTCTGCTCAAGAGGAGAAGTTCATTTAGAATTACTAGCTTGTGATCATGTGTTCAGCATCTCAGATTAGAGCTGTTATAAAGGCATAAGTAGCAGTCACATCAGATTATTGCATATTATTGCATTATTGCATATTTTCTATATTGTTTTACAAATCAGAAAAGACCATGGAATTTGAAGGTGTGTCCAAACTTTTAGCTGTTATTATAGACCTGTTCATGATGCTACATATAGACCTGTATGACGGAGATTGCGACATACTAAGTTTGGTTTCTTCTCCGTTTCTCTACCTCTCTCCCGCGCTCTCCTAAAGACAAGTTAAATTAGCAGTCTGCCAGCGATGCCCCACTGTCTGCTGACTAGCCTGTGTTGCCACAGCGCTTGGTGGCTGTCAGCACGAGCCTGACGACTTAATAGTCTCTCCTGAATGGATTTGGGCACTTTGCCTGCCTCTGTTTACACGCGCTTGTCAGCCCTAAAATATTCAGATGGAGATGTGAAATATTTATTTGAGGGCTCCGCCATGCCTGGCAGGATCACCCCCCCCCCCCCTTCGTTCCCTCCCCTCTACATGTACACACACACATACATACACACCTCTCTTCCTGTGCTGTCAGAGCGGATCCTGAAGAATGAGGTTGTGGAAGAAGGATGCAAGAGGGTTATTCCTCTGGGTGGAGGGTAGAAACAGAGCTGAACGAAATAAAAAATAACCTGAATCGATTTTTCACCTAATTTGATATTTACAGACGTGTTTATTCATCGGTCTTGAAAGTTGTAATGGAAAAACAAACCGATCTAAATATTTACATTTAAAAAAAAAGTGCTCTTTATTAATAAACAACCTAGAAATGTATATGCGATTAATTGAACAGTATATTTTCAGGTCTTCTTTGGAAAGTTGTGGGGCTCAGTGGCCCCGTCCATCAAAGTGCGGTGTTAGCAGTCCCTATCATCATATCTCTGCACATTCACAGTCATTGTGCAGCAGGCCAGAAGAATGACTGACAACTATGTGTCTGTGTGTGTGTGTGTGTGTGTGTGTGTGTGTGTGTGTGTGTGTGTGGGTAGGAGGTTAGAGAGAGAGAGAGACAGAGTAAAAACGAGTGACATTGGGGAGATTGTTGGCGTCTCTGGTTTCATTCTCGCTTTCGTGAATGGCTGCCATGTGTCCCCGCTTATCTTGACATTCTAATCGCACTGCTAGCCCGTAGATGATGGTGTATTCATTTAGTCTGTTTGCCAGAATGAATGCAAACAGTGCAATGGCTTGAGCTGCCACAGCCTTCCCCCTATTTCAATCACTCTAGTAAAAAAAAAAAAAAATGACTGGATGATATGTTTCTCACCTTCTGTCTCTTTCAGACCTCTGTTTATCTGAACCTTCTTTTCCCTGCCTTTGTGCTATATTAAACCTGCTTTTGGATTTCTAACACACTTCCTCTTAGTGTGGGTTTGCACGGATAAGTGCAAATATGTATGTAATATATACATGTGTGTGTATGTACTATTTTTGTGGCATAGATTAAAAGTAATTATGTGCATATGTGTTTAGGTGGGGGTTTGAGTGTGTTTGCATGAAGGGCTGACAATAAGCGTGTGTGTGTGTGTGTGTGTGTGTGTTGCATGAGCATGTATTTATGGGAGAGAATGTAGTGTTGGGGTCGGTTAAGGATGAAAGTAAGAGGGTATGTGTGTGTGTGTGTGTGTGTGTGTGTGTGTGTGTGTGAGTGAGGGTGTTGGAGAGTGGCTGGCTAAGCCGGTTGTTCTATAAATGCCGCGCTAGTTCATAAGTGACGTTAATGATAGAGCCGCGCAGACAATGGCAAGCTGTCAGGGTCAGTAATTGAGTGGGAGGGATGAGCTCTCTTCATTTCAGTCCATTGGTGTCACGGCGACAAGAGTGCCACGGCAACTCGTCGCCTGGAGATACCAGCCTATAACCCCCCACCCCCCGTCAAACAATGGCTGCTGTCCATCAGCGTGCGTAGACGTCTGCAGCTCACCAGGGTTAGTGAGATGATGCTCTCTCTGGAGGAGATGGAGCTCTCATTACTTTGCTTAAACACACACTCATACACTGCTCTACATGTAACTATTCATTGACAGCCTGGTTCAACTGGATCCAGCAATCACAAAGTCTAGCCCAGGTTACAGCGGGGTAAAACATTTTCCCCGCTCAGTAATCCGAGACTCAGCATAGGCAGATGACGCGTAGCTTGTGCTTCTTTTGTTGCTATTTTGCTGGATGTGATGCTGATTGTGGAGCTGCTTTCCGAGTGCAGGCCCTTCCCCGGTCCTACCTGCCACTTAGCTGCTGCCTTTGTTTGCGCTCTGAAAGCCTGTTTTACTTGGCAAGAACATGGCCCTATTACTCAGCCTAATTAAAGCAAGGTACATAATTACCCTTAATTACAGACAGTCAGCGCTTTTTTCATTTGCGCTGTGTGTTTTGTATCATTACTCGTACGTTGCTGGTTGCGACCGCACTCTGTGCGTATAGTGTTTTAGTGTGTGAAGATGGCAGCTGGTGTTGGATGTGTTTGTGTATACGTATGCGCACGTGTGGATTACAACATTCATTTAGATCAAGTGCTCGTGATACTGAGTGAATATTTTAGCAACCGCCAATGAGACATGCGTTTATCTATAAAGCTAATGAAATATTTACTCAAAATCGATGTTTCAGCGCAAATCTGCGGTTGGTTATGCAATTGGTTTTTGACTTTAAATTATTTTAATTCCACCAGATACGAGGGGAATAAAAAGAATTATGGTCATGCGACTGTAATTCTCATGCAAAACCGCTTCTTTTCCATTCAGTATTAATTATTATTATTCAGGGTCTATCCATCCATCTAGGAACCTCTGTAGTCCATGAAGGCCAGTGGTGACGATTGTATTTATTCCCATATTGAATGACCGTAATAGGACACCTCCATTCACACACTGAATTAGCCTAATCTGCATGTCTTTGGACCATGGGAAGAAACCGGGGATCTCGGAAGAAACCCACAAAGCACGGGGAGAACATGCAAACTCCATGCACACAGACCTCGAGGCAGGAATCGAACCCAGGACCTGGAGGTGCAATGCAACAGTGCTAATCACTAAGTCACAGTGCCACCATTAATCAGGGTCACAACGGGAATTTTCTTACCGGGAATTAACTGAATTTTCTGTGTAGAAAAGTTGTGTCACGTTAAAGCCTTCCTTTAGTAAGTATTTAGATGCTTCTACATTTTTTTTTTGACAAAAGTCCATGTGAATGGGAACAAGTTGTATCCATAAAGGTGTTTTGACATACTGGGACTTCCAAACGTGCTAGGTAAATATTCCCCACCAAACAGCATAACTCATGAATCATGCTCTCTCTCTGATTTATGATCTATCCTTATCGGCTTGAAACAGAGAGAATCTGGATTTTTTTTTTCACCCAGGCGACTTTTAGCCACGCATCTCTCTCCCGTTGCCTGCTTTCTTTTTCTACACTTGACATAGTCTTCGTCTGTTATAATTTATTCTGCATCTGGGTATTGAAACATGATATAATTTTTTGATTATGTCCTGTCTGTATGTTTGTACAGTTCTGCGTCTCTTGTAGTTTTTGCACTTCTCACATACTCTGTAAACACTTGAAGCAACTGCATGTGAAAAACCAGTCAGCTAGAGCTGGCACGCTTCGCATGATTCTCCATTCCAAGGTCATTTGAACAGTTTGACAACAACTGTTTTGTACTTTTTCCTCATTTTGGCAAATAATTTCCCCCTGAGCACACAAGGTTGTCTTTAAAACAACTTTTAATTTGAAAACAGCTACATATGCAGTAAGTGTTGAATTTACCCATTTCAGGCAAACCATGATAAGGGCCGCATTTCAAAGCAAATAAATACATTTATGAAAAGGAAATCATGTCATCTAATAAATTAAGCATACGTACTGGCTTCACTGAATAGTGATAAGTGCAATGAGTGAAATAAATGCATTTAGTGGTTCTTGGAGAATGGTGAAGCCAAGAAAAATGGCCCTCCATTACTGCCAATGCAGTCATCCCAGTATTCAGGAAAGACAGGTATGTATCTCTTAATGTCTATAATATAGTCTATGAAATAGGACATGATGCAATTTGGATGTAAAACTCTTCATGCTCTGTTTTTGAAACTGTATGTTTTGGCTATTTAGTTAAAAATTAAGGCATAAATGCTGTGTGGTTTGTAAAGTTTGTGTGTATTTTTTATCTAAGTAGGCATCCAATATGTCTGTACATTTGCATTCCATAGACATAAACATTAATACTGTACATATCTATATACTATGAATGCTCTCAAATTTACAGTAAATACTGCTTTTGAACTCGACTTCTGGATCATGTTGCCTTTTTTTTTTAATACCGAGATTACAGCATGTCATCTGCTTAGAGATAATTCAGTCTATAATGAGATCGCCTCGCCAGGTCTCGCCAGATGATGTGATATTATTTCCTTCCATTAACTTCATCTTTGTGAAGATTTGAGCTGCACTATACCTCAGACTTTATCCTTGTTTTTGTCTTAGTTATTAGCTGTGCTGACGTGCCACATGGTCGTGGGCAGCATTGCAAGGTTGTCCCATCCCCCTCTCACACTTGTTCACGAAGATGTCAGAGCTGCTTAAGTATCATGGTTGCTCTAAGCACAAGCTACCCAGCCATGGCATCGTCTACCCATCCTCAAGGCTTCTATTTTGGGCCGAGGTTGCCGGTGAGAGTCTTCTCCGAGCTGTGGCTCTCGACTGACCTCTGTGTCTTAAATCGCTTTAATGAAGTATTAAGAAAGTAGCTTATTAGTTGAATTACACAACCCACAAGCAATGCTCGTTCATGTATGGGTTGAGAAAGATGAACTTGCTTCCATGTACACAGACACACACGGAGAAACATGCGCTCAATGTTTGCATCCTTCAACTGCTTGTAGTGGTTGACATTGTGAACTAACATTTTTTCATATACAATTTCTGACCAACTTTCTTCCACTCTCTCTCTCTCTCTCTCTCTCCCTTTTTCTCTTTCACCGCTGTGGCACCACACAGTCACAAACCCATTCTTGCACATTTTTGCCACCTCTGTGCCCCTAGCTCACTGAGATATAATAGCTTTCTGCTTTGAGAAAGACGAACGAGGAGCTTACAATAGACTCTGGACCAAAGAGTCTTTGCATTGTACTCTTGGATGGTAGGAGATAAGTCTTTTTCGTGCTACCGAATAATAGCTTGACTTTGTGTGGGAGAGGTTAAACTTTGTGTGTCTGTGTGTGTGTACATGTGCGCGTGTGTGTGTGTGTTCTGCCCTGCCGTGCCCTCAATGCCTGTGCATGAGCGACTACTGAAAGGCTCCGCTCGGGTACTGGAGGGCTGTGACACCTCCTGCTACATGGCTGCATTATGAAGGTGGAAATGGCATTACGCAGATATGCAATACTGCAAGGGCTTAAACATAATGTGCACATTTGCAGAGTATAGTTATTAGTCTAAAAACTGCCTTCTCCTCCACCTGCTGCTAAAAAAGCCTTTTCATCAGATGTTTATTTAGGCTTATAACTGTTCTCTTGGAAATATGCAGATAAACTCTTGCTTATGTAAGAAACATCGTTTTCACCTGTAAAGCTAAGGAGCCTCAAGCTGCTGAGTATTTTTTTTATAGCTAAGCAGCTATTGAATGACTTTATAATAATCAGTGGTTACAAGGCTTACTGCTCGCATTTGAATATTTGTGTCCCACGATGAAAGTGAATAGGAAATTTGGACAAAGTGTACACAGTAATTACCCCTTTTCCACCAGGGTGGTTCCGGAGTTATTTTGGAGACAGTGCCCAATTTCGAACCGGTTCTTTGTTTTCAGGCAACCAAAGCGCCGGCTCTCAGGCAGAAAAAAACGTTCCATGGTGGCACCAACACTTTGCTGGGCTAGAACGAAGAACCGCTCTTGTTAGGGTCTGGAGGCAGGATTATCACCACCAACTAAAGGTTGACATTAAAAAAAAAAATTTATTCAATATTCAATGGGTAGCTCAAATGCAGTCCAGTGTTGATAAAAACCAGGAGAACTCATTGCAAAGCCATGTTGAAGTTCTCCATTGTTCTTGTCCTTGCCTCTATCATTTTTTTGCCACTAGAATTTTTTGCCACTAGCGTTGTTGCTAGTGGCAACAACGCTAGTTGTTTCCTTCCCCCCAAGGAAAAAGCAGAGCTAAGCAGCAAGCCAGCTGAGTGTGTCTTCTTATACAGTACAGACCAAAAGTTTGGACACACCTTCTCATTCAAAGAAGTTGAATTTGTATTATGGCAAGAAAAAAGCAGCTAAGTAAAGAAAAAATAAAGTCAGTCTGAAAAATTGGGAAAACTTTGAAAGGGTCCCCAAGTGCAGTCACAAAAACCATCAAGCGCTACAAAGAAACTGGCTCACATGCGGACCGCCCCAGGAAAGGAAGACCAAGAGTCGCCTCTGCTGCGGAGGATAAGTTTATCCGAGTCACCAGCCTCAGAAATCGCAGGTTAACAGCAGCTCAGATCAGAGAGCAGGTCAATGCCACACAGAGTTCTAACAGCAGACACGTCTCTAGAACAAGTGTTAAGAGGAGACTGTGTGAATCAGGCCTTCATGGTAGAATATCTGCTAGGAAACCACTGCTAAGGACAGGCAACAAGCAGAAGAGACTTGTTTGGGCTAAAGAACACAATAAAGAAAACCCTTTGAATGAGAAGGTGTGTCCAAACTTTTGGTCTGTACTGTATGATGTCACAAAATGAGGAAATATCTAATTCGCTTGTTTGAACCTTGGCCAATATAAAAATGGCCAGAAGAAACAGGGATTTCTTTTCATGTTTTCTTGTTTGTAAATACAACCTGATCATCCTGTCTAAAAATGAGTAAAAAGTGAACTTTCTATATTGGGTCCCCTTTAAAGCAAAGCCTTTCCCTCAAAAGCTTTAAAATAGATGAGTCTGAATTTCTTCACCTTGAGCTTTGGAAATGCCCCGAATGAACCAGACAAGTCTTTGAGTTAACAGATTTTTCAGCGAATCAGTGTCATCTTCTGTTAGCTTCTCTGACTAGACCTTTTTTTTTGGCAGGGCGTTGGGGTCAGTAGATAAAAGCTGCATGATATCATGCCGTGGCAGCACTGCTGCAACCTTCCAGCCAATTTGCATGTTCTTGTCTCTGACAGTATTACTTGAGAGCGTGTCGAAAGTGCAGCGTCTCAAACGAAATGAGACTCTGATGGGGTCAGAGTACGATATCAAAGCGCCGTCATTTCCTTCTGTACTTGACTAGCTAAAACCAAGTGCTTCAGATGAAAGCTGTGATGATATTCTAATTGAGCTTTATGCCGAAATGAGTGCTAGATTTGATGTTGGACAAGTTGATAAGAATACGAGGCTACTGAATCAGTACACTGCTAAAAGCCCTCCAGCTCAAATGGAGGTCTCTGCTCTAGATGCTCGCAGCTAATCCTTTTGACACATTATACTTCATTTGTCTGACGCCACTGTTGATGGCAGTGTTTAAAGCTTTGAGAGTGGGCTTTGCGTGCTTGTGTGTATATGTGTGTTTATGCATGAAAAGGGGATATGAGAAGAATAAAATGTGGCAGCGAATGAAGGTTTGTGTGTTTCCTACTAGCAATTAATGGCCTCAATTTCCACCCAAAGGATCGGTGAGGTTTAGTGTGCCTGGAACTGCTGCTTTGTCCAGTGCTTTCACTTTGATTAGATCTTTGTGGGGAGTACTCACTTAAAGGGGCAGAAAATAAAACACTTCATGACTGAAAAGGAGTTATTTTGCAAATGCTTCTGTGCACCATGTTAGATTACTTTATATTGACAATATCTCTTCAATCTGATTGAAATAATTCAGATTGGAGATTCCAACGTAATTATTTAAACGGCCTCTATCTATCTAATGCGATGTGTGTTTACATGCACGATATACTGTAATCAGAATAGAACTTTTTCTGAAACAGTGAAAGAGTTTAATCTGCTAACAAAAAAAGTTTTCATCTCTAACGTTAAGGTTGGGTTAAGCTTCCCGTTTAAATTTTTTATTTTATTTTACTCTTTTATAAATCCTGCATTGCTATTTGTTTGCCACTCTCGCATTTGGTCAAATGCTTTACTGAATTTAAAATGTGATACAATTAGTGCCTTTTCTTCATCCAGAGACCCAGTGGAGAAAGTAAATAAAGCTGAGACACATTGTTGTTCTCATGTAGTTTACCAATTGGGAACGGAAGCAAAATTTCCTTTCCTGAAACTCACCATGTGACCAAATTTTACCCCTACATTGAGCAAACGTGCAGAAAGTTTATATTTCAATCAGATCGAGTGTTTATATGGCTAATATATACCTACTGAACAGAGTATCTCTCATTCCAAATGAAAATTCTTTCCAATCAGGCTGGAGCGGTTCAGACTGGGCAGACTTGAGGTGTTTACACAATGCGGTTTTATTCTGATTGGGACATATGGGTAGTCCCTGTCATCTGATTTGTTCTATATACAAGTCTGGCAAAGTGAGTCTCATACGCCTTTGACATGAATATACATTGTAAAGTGTACTAATCCGCTTAACAAAATCTGTCCATTTCCCCACACTGCCATCATGTGACCAAAAACCATAATCGCGCCCGTGGAAATGAAACTCACAGTGAAATGTTGTCTCTGCGCCTTTAAATCGCGAGGGGAATCCCGGATGCCATTTTGACACGTTTCAACTGTCACAGTGTCACATGTTTTCTCTCCATTTTGAGCTGTTTTCCACTGTATTGGACTGTGAACTGTGTTTTGTTGAGGATTTCTGGAAATTAGGATTATTCATCATCAGGACAGCTTTACAGGACAGACATTTTCTATCATCCCAGACTGATTCATTGAAACTGGTGTGTATTCAATGAATGTACCGGATGTAAATATTGGTATCTGGTGCACTGCAGTCTTTTTTGTGCAATACACCTGAGCTACCGCTATGATTGAACCGGAAGTAGAACCGTCTTTCTTTGTCTTTTTGTCACTGTCCTCATTGATGTTTGGAATGTCCTTCAGGATGAAGAAAGTATCTATCTATCTATCTATCTATCTATCTATCTATCTGTCTGTCTGTCTGTCTGTCTGTCTGTCTGTCTGTCTGTCTGTATACTGATGTGATTTGTGTGATGTGATTTATATGTGATTCAGCAGTTTTAATTCAGTAAATTTATAAGGAATGTCTAAAACAGCATAAGAAAGCAAAAGAGAGAAGGAAAAGGAACAAGAATTTGGCTCATGAGGTTGAATTTATAATTTTTTATTTCCCTGAAAAATTATACTCACAAAGTTAAACATATATGTACCATAATATACATGTCCCTTAACATGGAATATTTCCACCAACAAGCATCTGCCTCCATTTAAATATCTTACATCAACATGCTATATTTGTTCTGATCCCTATGCTTCCTTTTTCTTTAAGGATAGAAGGACAGTAGCCCTCTACCTTTGCTTTCCATGCTGTTCGCAACACCACTGCTTTTCCCCATAATACCACTTAATTCCCTGAGAAGTGGCGCACCGACGCAGTGGCCAGCCAGCGGAAGGGTGTCGTAATGCATCTGGACCCGCCATTGCCCCACAGGGATAATGGCTCTGATTGCTCCTGATTCCTCGTCTCTGCAAAATACCTCATGTAAAATAAGTGACATTTAAAAGGCATTGAGATGTGAAAAGGAGGAGAAGAATGTGTGTGTATGTGTGTGTGTGTGTGAGAGAGACAGAGAGAGAGAGAGAGAGAGGGAAAGAGGAAGAGAGCAAGGGAAGTAGTAATCTTTTCACCTGAAAGACGAAAAGAGACGAGTGGAGGGGGAAAAAAAAAGAAGTCCCTTCTTTGGCTGGCGGGGGAGCGACAGAAAAATGATAAGCCCCCGTGTCGTAAGCTGACCCTCGCTGCTAAGCTTTTTAACTTCCTCCTGTCTGTTCGGTTTTTCTCTCTCCCCACAGAGAGAGCTGTGGTGTGTGTATGTGTGTATGTGTGTATGTGTGTATGTGTGTATGTGTGTATGTGTGTATGTGTGTGTGTGTGTATGGAGGGGGGCTGTGCTGTGGCAGTGGGTTGACATTGCTTCTGGGAAGTGCTTGAGTCGGCGTGCTAAAAATCATTTTGGGTTAGATAGAGGCCCCCTGAGCTGGCCCCGGGATATCAGCCCGCTCATCTTCGTTTAGAGAGAAAAGCGCCAACGTAAAGCACAGCCTGCAGCCTCAGCGCGTGTCCAGAGAGAAAGAGAGATGTGGAAAGATAGATGGAGAGAAACTGCAGTGAGGGCTAAAGCCAGCATATGGTTGGGCTGCACTAGGCTGGCCCTTCAGCAGGGGGTTCTCAGCCTTTTTGACCAGTGAGCCCATTGCAAAGGCCCAGAGTCCATCCTAACAATAATTAGCAGACCTGAAATTATAGTTTGAAATTTTTGTTTGCAATTCTGTAAAAGATGCACAACCCAACAAATGGTATGTGATTTTTAAATTATTTCACAATTAGAAGGTGTAAACGTTTTAAAGAAGGCGTTTTAAAATGGCTCAGAGCCCACTGCAGTCATTTTCAAAAACATGCAGCGAGTGAAACGTCTGATCCATAAAAATCTATCAAATTTTTCACTTGTGCTTGTACAGTCTTGAACTCACTTCAAGTCATTTCCACATGTTTGGGCCATTAAAGGGGTTCCTGGGGGGGCCAGGGTTTCAGACTGATCATGGCTCAGGTTTGCTGAGAATTTTATATAATCCACTTCTACACTAATGAATTTATTCCAGTGTTTAACTTATTATTCTACCAGTGGATTATATAAAGAAATAAAGATGTTACTCTCTTATTGTCTTACTTTTAATCTAATGTAATACCTACACTTACACATACAGTTAGATAGTCTGAAATACATACATACTGTATAACTTAAATTATGTGAACTTCTGACCATCACCATGAGCCCTTCATTCCATTCATCCCCTATTAAATTTTTTTTGAAAGGTGTGGATCTGCATGCTCCCGTGCGTTGTAAAGGATTCATGTTTGCATGCATGAACCTCTAGTGGTAGAAAAGTGTAATGTATAGTAAATTGTCTACTGTACAGTATGTGGAGCTTCCTTTCCATGTTTTGTGAATCATATCATATCATAATTGAGAAGGTAATTATAGATTTCTGACAGATGACGGACAGAATGTAAAGACAAGTCTTATGTTTAAAGATCCATTTGGCTTGGTATTAGAGGAGATGTGTTTTTTAGCTACAATTGAGAGTAAGGAGTGGATAATCAATCATTTTTTCTGTGTCTAGTGCAGATTTAACTGACCTCTGTTTTAGAGCTTTTGCATATGGCTTCATTTCAAACAGAAAATAGAGAAGGCACTGGCGTTTCCCATTTAACTATGATTTAATTACGATGAACGTCTTAATTTCATTCATATCTCTCACACTACGAAATACGCTATATTTTAAAAACCAGCAATAGAAAAGAGCAAAAAACGATGGATTTTTCATGCCATCGAAGAGCATCGTAATGTAACTGGAAGAATAAAATTTAACCATGTACAGTACTTCTTAAATGTGGATGCTTTACTGTTAGATTAATTTCAACACTTCTGGGTAGGCTTTTCACATGACATTTTGAACATGGTTCTGTGGATTTAGACCACTGTACAAGCCTCTGGAGGCACTGTTATGATCGCGGGTTGCTTTAGTTGGTCAGTATGATAGATGATCTCTGCATATATTTTACTCATGTGTGATGGTTAAGTATATTTGCCTTTTGTGCATTTCAATAGGCCTGAAATGTATCTCCAAATTGAACTAACAGTGATTATGACTGGTGGTAGTCTGTCTCGGGAATGTCTGAGACTGTCAGTCTGGTCGGGCTGCATGATTTAATACAAAAATTCACATTGAGATTATTCTGATGCGTATTGAAATTGCAGTATGTAACTCTTAAATGTAGTATTCAGTATTCAAAATTATTACTATATGCTAAAAGCAAATATGATAATATTTGAATTAGAAATAGTTGCATAAAGGCTTATGAACTTGTTCGTGTTTAATAGTTTCTGAAAGCCATCTTTCACAACATGTGCACCATGAGCTTTGCTAAGTAACATGTGACCGAATCTGTGGGTTTGTTATCTCATTGACATTTTCTCGTTTGATGCCTGCGAATGCTTCATATATATTATTTATATTAATATTTAAGAAGCACCAAATTAGCCTTTACTGGTCACCAAAAGGCATTTGATTGGAAAGTTTCAGCATGAGTCTCTGTGTCCATTGTTGAGTCATGTTCAGGATAGCTCCAGCCAAACTCCACATGATGTATTGACTAAGCTTTTTGAGATTAGATAATTGCACAGGTTCATATTCTGATTTAGATTTCTATGCGATTAATTGAGCAGCGTTACAATCTGGTGTGAATAGCCAAACAGGTAAGAGTCATTTTGGGTCATTTTGGTACCCGCCAAAAGTACCACAGTGGCATGTTGTCATGGTTACTCTCTAGAAGTAGCCAACTACTGTCACAAGAGAGTGAACTGTTGCTGAGGAGAGTTCGGCAAATAGTGGTCTGTCCACTGGTAATATGCATATACGCACTCACACACACCTGCAGTACAGTTTATGCTCCTACTCTACATGCACTTTGAACAAAATGTTCTTTTGTTAATCTACTACTCTTACAGGGCCCAACAAATATAGCAGAACCACTATATAAATTATGTCTGGTGCTGTAGGTTTGGTTTGCTGCCTTTTCCTGAAAGGAAAAAAAAAAAAGACCAAACTTAAGGCAACCAGAGAAAAGAAATTGAATGGAGAATCTGTTCACGAGGCAGTGCTTTTTAGTTTCCAGAAAGCTTCTCTCAATCCTGTACCCTTCTCTTTTCTCATCTCCCATTAACCCTCTCCCTCTATACTTTTCCCTTTTCATCTCTATTATTGCTCTCCCCTCTCTCTCTCCTTAATTGTTTATATACATTAACATTCTCCAAATAAAGCCTGTTCAGGTGACAGGGCTGTAATTTAGCAAGGCCCCTGCTTCGTTCCGCCTCTGAGAGGAGGGAGCAATTGCAGCGTGCTGCGCGGCACCCATAATCCGTGGTTGTCAACGACACACCGCCATTTCTGACTATGCTAATCAATCAGCGGCCGCTCGCGCACGCTCATCCAGGCCCGCTTTAGCCTCATGCCCGTGCTGCTGATATATCTATTAGCCTGCCATCAGACCCACGCCGCCCACTCCGATGAGATTCTGCATTTTTGTGCTTTTTGATAAGTAAGCTATCAGACTGGTGGATAAATAACAGTGCAAAGATATACGTCGGCTCCCGGTGTGTGTCCATGCCAGTGGAGCCGTGGCTCTCCTCCTTTACTTGTTATAGGCTGCACATACACCCTTCGCCAAAAAGGTTGTTTACTGAGGGAGTAGGGCAGGCCTTATCTGCTCGCCACAGTGTTGCAGACCGCCACTCTAAAAACACCACACTTGTGTGCATAGCTGGGCAGAGCAGCAAGCATTCTTTTCTCCCTCCCTTTTTCTGTCATTTTGGTGAGATGCTTCGTGTGTGTGTGTGTGTGTGTGTGTGTGTGTGTGTGTGTGTGTGTGTGTGTGTGTGTGTGTGTGTGTGAGAGTGTGTGTGTGTGTGTGTGAGAGTGTGTGAGAGTGTGTGAGAGTGTGTGAGAGTGTGTGAGAGTGTGTGAGAGTGTGTGAGAGTGTGTGAGAGTGTGTGAGAGTGTGTGAGAGTGTGTGAGAGTGTGAGAGAGTGTGAGAGAGTGTGAGAGAATTGGAGCGAGAGGGAAAAAATGAGGTAGACAAAATATCCATGAGGTAAGTCTTTTGTTGGAGGCAGGGGCCACTGAGACATTATGACGTACTCATACACCGAATGGTCACGTGCTGTATGGTGTGTTTCTGTCTGCTCTCCTCAGAGGTGTCTCGTGTTATCCCAGCGAGTGTGCACATTTGTGGCTGTGAGTATGTGTCCAGTAATCCTGAGTGGGAGTAAAGTAGCAGTGTGTGGGAACAGATTGCCAGTTGATCATGCCGAAATGCTCCCTTATCCGTTATTGGATCTGAAATGGAGGAGGCTTAAGAATTATCGGAGGCCAGCGTTAATGTGGAGATCATCTGGAAAAAGCTTGAGGCCGCCTGGCAGCCTACACATAAGCTTAATACAGCGTACTTATGTCCCTCTTGCTTTTCTTTCTCTGCATGGCTCTCTTCCCCTATCTCTACCACATCTCATTTATTCATTTATTGTCTTATTTGCTGATAGTTTGGCTATTTTCTCCAAGACAAAAAAAAAAAAAGGTTGTTACCTACATGATACGATATATATATATATATATATGTGTGTGTGTGTGTGCAGCAGCTGCTGGAGTCATCCCAACTCATGTGATTAGTGTCCAGCACTGGTGTCAGGATTAACCAGCTGCTATACTTTAGTAAAGTTCACCAGGTCAGGAGTTCATACAGATTAGAGCTGGAAGAAGATTATGTGTTAACGTGCGACTTCAGTACACAGCAAAGACAGAATAAAACACTATACCTTTACTATATACATTCGTGTGCAAAAAATTAGGACACCCTGTTAAATATATATATTTTTATTAGGAATTGTCAACATATTGACTTCTGATCTTCTGATCTGAATCTGTCCCAGTAGATGAAGGGTATTGAAATTGCATGTAAACAAACAAACAAAAAATCACTTTTATTTTCAATTATTAAACAAAAGAAATCGGAAAAATACATATTTCAACTAAGGAAAAAGTTATGACACCCTATGCCCTACTAGCTAGTGTTTCACCCTGTGCCTGAAATAACCTCAGTAAGATATTTCTTGTAGCCATCTACCAATCTCTGACATCGACTGGAGGAAAGATTTCTCCACTCCTTAATGCACAATTCCTTCAGCTGTGTGAAAGAAACTGTGTGAAACTGATGTTTGATGGGTTTCTTGCACGCACATTCTGTTTCAAATCTCCTCACAGGGTCTCTATAGGATTCAGATCTAGGCTTTGACTTGGCCAATCCATAGCTCTCTATTTTTTTACTTTTATGTTTTGGATCATTGTCATGGTGAAAGGTTCAGTTCTGCGTCAGCTTAAACTTTTTTTTACAGATGGTCTCACATGTTCTTCAAGCACAGTCAGAAACTATTTTGAATTTGTTGTGGATTCTGTGGTGGTAATTGGCCGGGTCCTGATGCCCTCTGTTATGATGTCCAAATGATTACATTTTTGGCCTTTGTCTATGTGGTCTTTAGCAAACTTCAGTTTTGCCATCATGTTTTTTTAAGACACTAAAGGTTTTCTCCTTGCACACCTTGAATGATGATTAAAGTCATGCAGTTTTTTTATAATTGTGGATGCATGCACTTTGACATGAACTGTAGGTTGCTGTAGGTCGCATGGTGATGTTTTAGGGTTTTTGGAGACTTCTTTATCCAACTTGCGGTCTGCTCTAGGGGTGAATTTGCTTAAATGGCCTGACCTGGCCATGTTGGTAATTGTCATAAATGATTTCCACTTCTCTGACGGAGAATCTGAGCAGCGGGGGCAGTATTGAAGTCGCTTTACCGCACCATTGTGACAAAAAGAGACTTGAGCTAAAAGGCAAAGCTCTCAATCTACCGGTCGATCCACATTTCTACCCTCACCTATTGTCATGAGTGTTGGGTCATGACCGAAAGGACAAGATCGCGAATACAAGCGTCCGAAATGGGTTTTCTCAGAAGGGTAGCTGGCTTTTCTCTCAGAGATAGGATGAGAAGCTCAGTCATCTGTGAGAAACTCAGAGTAGATGCGCTGTTTTTTGTGTGGAAAGGAGTCAGTTGAGGTGGTTCAGGCATCTAGTAAGGATGTCACCAGGGTGCCTCCCTAGGGAGGTACTCTTGGCACATCGAGCTGGGAGGAAGCCATGGGGCACACCGAGAACTCGGTGGAGAGATTATATCTCCACACTGGTCTGGGAACGACCTCGGGATTCCCCAGTCAGAGTCGGCTAAGGTGGCTGGGGAAAGGGAAATTTGGCGTTCCCTTTTGGGGGGGGTGTTCACATCACCTAGACTTTACTGTATATATTATCTCTTTATCCAGCTCAATTTGCACAATTTGCACAACATTTTTGACCACATCACCCTGTGTCATGTGATGTTTAGTAGGATTCTGAATAAATGCACTTTATTTATGGCATTTATTTTCTACATATGTTTTAAAATTAATTTATGTATAACTGCTTATATTTTATTTACATTAAGTACAGTTTTACATTGATACTGTATGTGGTTCAAATGTAAAATAAAAGCAGTTTGAATCACTACAACTGGGACTCGGACTGAAATAATACACATTTGATGAGTTGATTAGATTGATTAGATTAGCATTATAATATTATAGGTGCAGTATTATTCAAGTAGATTTACATACTGAATACTAAAGTCGGTCAAATTCAAATACAAAATGACAGGATAATGTACAATACTGTATATAATCACATTCACTTATTTAAGCCTAGATCAGAATTTATTTTTTGCATCATTTTCTGGTGCATTATAAGGGATAAGTATTGCTGTGAGCAGATTATAAGTAAAAGGATAAAGCGCATATTACTTCTTGTCTGTGGTATTACTGACCAGCTTTAGCTGTGTGTGTGTGTGTGTGTGTGTGTGTGTGTGTGTGTGTGTGTGTGTGTGTGTGTGTGTGTGTGTGTGTGTGTGTGTGTGAGAGAGAGTTCTTTTTTCTTCAGGATTGTTCCACCATGTAGTAGATAGCTTTAAGAGAAAAAGAAGCACTGATGGAGAAAATGGGATAAAAGAGGTATAGAGTGAGAAGTGATTGCATTATCCACAAGAAGGAGACTTAAGCTGCTATCACCTCATGAGCTTCTCATTTCCTCAAGTGCATCCCAACCGCTTGGCCCAGCATTACACCCTCCACTCGTGAACACAAACAAGCTGACATGTTTTTAACCTTGTATTGGACGTTTGTCATGGCCATTTGTCATCACACCCATATTTGTGCCATTTTTCCAGGATCCATGGCACAATGTTTGCGCATGATGTACATGGTGCAAAAATTAAATTAATATCCAGTAATAACGCAGATGCATGTAGGAAAGGGGTAATGGGGAAAGGGTAGATTGCGTACACAAGGTTTGTGGTGTGTGATGAGGTGGGGGGTTGGGAGGGGGTAGGTGGAGAAAGAGCATAAATAGACATAAGTCACAAAACTTTTTAAACCATTATATGATATGGTAATGATCTGGCCATTGCTTTAAACAAAATCACTGATTATGTGTATAATTCAATGTAAATTGGTACTATGAGTGTAACATAGTGTCACTGTCTGCATCTTTAACTGTTTAAGGAAAACAAATAAATAGAAATACATCAATAATAAGATTAAATCCACATAATGAAATTTGTCAAATAATAAAACTCCCAAGTTTGTGCTAATTGTGAATTACAAGACATAAACATGTCTTTTATCCCCAAAAAACCCAGCATGGGTGACAGAAAAATGCAGCAAACAAAACTGTTTTCAATTATTTTCACTGTTATTATAAGCAGGTGTAAATTTTACCATACTTGAGATGAAGTGAGTTTTGTCTCTTCGCTTTCTTGGCAAATGTGATGAAAGCACCATAGAGTTGCACAAGTCTCAACTGGACTGATGGAAAGAGACAGAGAAATTAAACTTAAAGCCCCGCTAACTAAGAATAGTGATCGGTTCACTTAGTATAAGATAAATCGGTCTCTCTCTTTGCTCTCTCTCACTTTCTAAAAACATTGATTTCCAGGGTATTGGATGAATTGGGGGCAACATTTTAATTGTAAATCGATCTGATCAGTTCAACGTTCACCAAAAATGAGTTCCTATTCAGCACTTTTCTTAGGATTGTTTGATTTTCTTACCAGATTGAAGCACGAGACACCTGACAGAGATTCCCAAATGCAAAGGATCTTTTCCAAACGAGTGTACTTGATTTAAAAAATGGCCTGTTGCGTAGGCATATCTGTACTATTATGTACATTGGTTTAGATACCATGTTCCATTCATTCTCAGTATTTATCCTGGGTTCAGTTACATTCATAGATTCTAGCAGAATCCTTACTTTTCTATATAGAAAAGGAGGTATTGATGGAACCCTGATCCTCTTTATGGGTATGAGGACCCACAGTGTTGGATGGTAATACCCAGCAGCCTAATGTACCCAATGCAATACTTACTTTTTAGTAGCTCCTAGTTGCTAAGACTATAAGTTTTGTGACCTCTAAGTGTCACCAGTGTGTATGTTTCCTCTCCTTGTTAATACTTTTTCCTGATAAATCTTGCAGCGGCCTTTCAATATGTCATACAGCTGATCAGGCAGAGGAATATGTGGAGAATAGCAAGCAGAAGCTGCCTGCTTAATGGCAGAGGCATATGTTGACGTTTTATCAATAGGCATTATTAAATCGTGCTTGGGTGAGTTAATCTCAGGTTGATGCTGCAGAGAGGTTGAGAGAGACAGGCGTTAACAGGCCTGTGTGAAAGGCAGGTCATAAGCTGCTTATTATATCGACTCTCTCCCTCTAACGGACTCTCTCACACAAACTCGCGCGCGCGCACACACACATATTCCCACATCGAGCCACTGTTTCAGTATCGCCTGGGCGTTATCAACACAACACAAATGCACGAGTTTTAGGCTGAAAACACAGCACATATTGTATGTGTGTGTGAGTGAGTGTGTGAGGGAGAGAGATTGTTTCAAACTCTGTGACTCTGATATGTCCATGGAGAAGTGGATAAACTTGAGAATGTCCCAAAATGCACTACAGTTGACTCTGGTGCCATAGCTTATTGAAATGAGCATTTATCTATTCTCCTGCCAGAAACCATGTGTGTGAGAGAGAGAAAGAAAGAAAGCGAGAAAGAGAGAGAGAGCGGGAGAGAGAGACAATAGCAGTGTTATGGCTCTTGTCAGAGCTAGCAGAAAAAGGAGAGGCTGAGAATGAGTGATAAGACCACCGACCTCCTCCTTCTGATTATTGCTTGCTGGACCACCATTCTGCCTGTGTGCAGTTTACACAGCTCTAAGTAGCCCAAATGTTCTTCTCTCTCTCTCTCTCTCTCTCTCTCTCTCTCTCTCTCTCTCTCTCTCTCTCTCTCTCTCTCTCTCTCTCTCTCTCTCTCTCTCTCTCTCTCTCTCAATCCAAGTGTAAGAGGGGAGTTTTTGACAAACAGAGATGTGTAGAGAGCAAAAGGATGCTTTGGTCATTGAGGTAGTTGGATTTTTTGTGTTCCAGCCACGTAAGACACGATGTGACCTGAAAGTGTGAAATAATTGCATAGCTCTAAACAGCAATACTGAAAAAAGGTTTGCCCTTTTTGGCCATCATATCCGTTTTTGACTCTAGTTTATCCATAGCTCTGCAGTTTTTCACATCACCTTTACTTTATTCATTAATAGAAAACCGACCACCAAGACACAAACATTGTGTGCAGGAAGCTGTCACATTCTCAGTGTCAACTCTGCTTTAACCTTAATGCATAAGAACTGGTTGTATATGGAAAGAACTCAGCATTAATCATCACTAGTATGCTAATTCCTGGCCTGATCATCTGTCATCATCTGCACCTGTTTCTCACTAGTTCACTAGTTCATCTCAGGAGTTAATTTTTTTCATGCTTAACAAATAAAATCATTCCTCTGAAACTGGTCAGGTACAGGGACTGGACTGAAAATAAGACAAAACAGGAGAATTATTCCTCAAAACTACTATTCCTTTAAGCATATGAGAGAGAGTCCTGTACTGCTGAATATACTGTAGCTCAGCTGTGATCAGGTCATATGTGATAAAGGAATCAAGCCTCTCTATATCCAGCAAAACAGCATGACCCCAAGTGCAATATTGCTTTTATACAACAGTTCTGCAAACATCATTTATTATCAACATATTATGATTAGGTTCTTTATTTAAACATTTAGAAATTCAACCAAAACTTATGGTTGAGTTATTTTTAACTTTTATTCTTTGATTTATTATTATTATTATTATTATTTATTTATTTATTATTATTATTATTATTATTATTATTATTATTATTATTATTATGACTTGTGATAAAACTGTAGAAGGTGGATTTGTAGCTTTTTGCAAAATTATACAAAATTCTCACTTATATAACCCAAACATTTTTTTACATAATATTTTAGCATTTTTCCTTTTTAACACTTTACAAAAATATCAGTTTTTCTTTGCCAGTTTTGAATACCTTTTGCTTAATTTCTCAAATCCCATAATGGAGATATATCAGTCAAACTCTTCATTTAAAGTTTGAAATCATGTGAACTGTATACATCATTTTATACATCTCTCACCATGTTATGAAAATGCTAATATTGCAAATAGCCTTGAAAAAGAAAATCATGACGGTATGGAAAATGCATCATTGTCCCTCTCAACATGAAGGACTTCTTGGAAATGCGTGCTTGTTTATTGAAATGGCTGTAACGGCGTCATAGATATTCTTGGTCTGGTTGTGTTTAGATCCGAACAAGCTTGTTTTTTTGCCTCTCAGTACTTCTTTATTTGGGCTCTTACCTGTTCCTGATTCTTTCTTTCTTCTCTTCTTTTTTTCCCCTCTCTCTCAGGTGTTTGGCCGTCTGAAGAGGTGATGGCCTACTACTGTCTGAAGAACCGTCATATGTTTACGTGAGTCTCTTACCCTTCCCACTCATTTTCCTCCCTCTACCCTCATCCTCCTGCCCCCTCCCTTCTTGCTCAGGCCATTTGACAGAGATGCGAGGGGCACTTTTTGATTTGCACTCAAGGCGGTATACGAGCCTTTGATTTCCTGTTTTTACATTCAAGAGGCAGAGGAGGGGAAGAGAGGCTTATCGATCACACAGCCACAAGCTGAAGGTCAACTGGGCATACAGCGCAGGGTGCTGAGCCCTTGCGCAGCTGTGTGTGTGTGTGTGTGTGTGTGTGTGTGTGTGTGTGTGTAAGCACTCTTAAGGCAGGAGCCTGTAATACCATGTAAAAACTCAATTGATACATTTGCTGCTCTTTTACTTCATGACTTGTCCCCCACCCTCTGTGTGTGTGTCTGTGTGTGTGTCTGTGTGTGTGTGTCTGTGTGTGTGTGTCTGTGTGTGTGTGTCTGTGTGTGTGTGTCTGTGTGTGTGTGTCTGTGTGTGTGTGTCTGTGTGTCTGTGTGTCTGTGTGTGTGTGTCTGTGTGTGTGTGTGTGTGTCTGTGTCTGTGTGTGTGTGTCTGTGTGTCTGTGTGTCTGTGTGTCTGTGTGTCGTGTGTGTGTGTGTGTGTGTGTGTGTGGGGCCCATCAACCAGGTCTTTCATCTGAGCGTTACCTGGTGGAGCTGTTCTCAAGCACTCCTCACTAAAAGAGTGAGGACCTTATGAAGGAGAGCAAAAGAGATACAAAGGGAGAGATATAATTTTTTTTAAAAAAAAAGCCATATTACGGCATGCTTCCATTTCTCCACTCAATCGCTGCAGTTTGTGCTTCTGTCTCTCAACTAGCCCACTGTACAGCCAAATAGCTACCTGTCACTGGCTCTTTGTCCCTGGTGCAGCTCATCCGAGCAGCTTTGTGCACATTAAATTTTTAATTGCACTTCTTGCAACAATCAGCCTTTTATCCTCTTTTCAGAGTCTCGCTCTCTGCAAGTTTATATATTACACACTGGAGACAAGAGAAACGCACAGCGCAGTCTGCCTGTCACTCTGCAATCGGATGTATGGGTGTGTGTATAGATGTGTAAAGCTCAAACAAACTAGGTGAATCATAATTGATGTTGATAATATTTATGGCTTAAGAGATATGGTGTAAAGGAATAATCCTTACTCATCAAAGTTGGACAATCAGATTTAACTGGAAAAAAAAGTGACTAGTAGGAACAGGCATAACTTTAACAGTTAGTAAAGACACACAATGTTTAATTTCTAATTCTTAAGATTTAAAGGTTCCGTATTTTACTGTTTCTTTAACAAGTCGACACAGATCTCAAGTCTAACACAGATTCCATCAAGAGTGTGTGTTAATGCTCCAGCTGAAATACCTCTCAGATCATGCATTTTTATCAAACTCTTCATTTTTATTTAACTCCTCTGATGAACGCACCGTTTCAGTGTCTACAGTATGTAGTTGAGCTGCTGCTAAGCCATAGAACAACAGAGCTGAGCAACATATATGAGGTCACAATAGGAGAAAATCTCATTGGTTTATTTAAGCCCTGGCAGTAAAAAAATGTTAAATGTTAAAAAAACAACAACAACAACAAAAAAAAAAAAACAAAGAAGGGAATGAATTCTCTCCCTACTGTGGGTTAGAGATGGAAATCAACTGTCACCTCCAGATATGATATGATATATTATCAGGTGCTGATTCCATTAAATTTGCACTGCTGGAAGTATCAACATTTTATAAATATCCCGATTCGATATTGCATTTTTCCTGAATTTGGTAAATTTTTTAAACATTTAAATTTAAATTTAATGATTAATTAAACGTAGGCCGTTTCTTTACATTAGTTTTCTCGCTTAAAAGCCAAGCGCATCATTTAAACAATACAAAATAAATTCAAATACAAGAATTTAACATTTTATTACAGTATATATATATACAGTATATATATATATACAGTATATATAACACACACACACACACACACACACACACACACACACACATACAATAATTTGCTCCTACCACATGGGACAAAAATGTGTACATAGTTCATAATGTAAAACCTGTAGGATTATAAAGAAACTATGATGTTTTACCTGCTCAAATGCCTCCAGAGTCTCAAAACTCAGCTTGACAGTGGCAGTGTTTTGAGTGTTTATTAGATTCTTGAGGTGTTTTGAGTGGGTATGAGACTAATTTACTCAGAGTTTTGAAAAAAAAAAAAGGCAGATCGGATGCTTTAAACGCTCACATTTTTAAAAAATTTTGTTGCGCCACTCGTAAGCTTTAGTACATTCATATCTGAGGCTTAGTACATTTATATCATGGACAGTCAAACTGAAAACCAGGCAATTCAGGTCACTGGCCGATGTACAGTGTATCTCTATTATACATTTTTACATAGTTTTTAAGCAATTGATTTTTAATTCGGTGTGACAATACGTGAATGGCCACACAAAAGATTCGCAATTCATAAATGAATCAATTTTGTCCCCCATCTCTACTGTGTGTCCATGTACTGTCTCCTTAAAAACATACTGATTGATTTGCGGTCATATCGCTCAGCACTACAAGATATAAAAACTTACACAATAATATTCCAAGAAATGCATTTGGAAATCCGGGTATCTTAACAAATAGGAACTAGCCGACTGGCACTGAGCTTAAAGCTGTGCTGTCTTCAAGCACACTTTCCACTGGACATATTTCCAGGTTTTTATTAATATTATTACCGTTAATGCTGGCAATGTTTATAATAAGAGGGCACAATTTAACTGTGAGACATATTTAGTTAAAAATGATAGATGATTTGCATGCTGCATTTTGCTGCATGTACAAATTTGATCATATGCAAGATTAAATAATTAAAACTAGCTTCTTTAAAAGAGAGTGAGAGAGAGCACGAGAGAGTTGAAATCAATGAGCCTAGTGGAATTGCATTGCAGTCAATGCCACCCCCCTACAGAGAGTTATTGCACCATTAATTAGAGTTATTGTAAATGCACAATATTCACAGTTCCGTCTCTCTCTCTCTCTCTCCCTCTCTTTCTCATACAGGGGTTCCTCAGTGTGTGAATTAGGTGGAGGGATGACATGTCTTGCTGGGCTCATGGTAAGTGAAAACACACACACATACACACCATACACACACACACACACACACACACACACAACCAATCACAGGCAAATGGGCGATTTCAGCATGGATACCCAAACACAGGCACATTGTAAGCATTGTGAAATGAGTTCAAATACACTGGCATTTCCGCCTCAGCACCCTCAGAGCGATGGACTTGACTCCACATGAGCATTCTTACACACAAGCATGCACACACACATGCATATGCATAACCACGCACTCACGAGACGCACACACACGCGCGCGCACACACACACACACACACACACACACACACACACACACACACACACACACACACACACACACACACACACACACACACACACACACATGCGCACACACACACACATGCACACACACACATGCACACACACACATGCACACACACGCACACACATGCACGCACACACACGCACACGCACGCACACACACGCACGCACACACACACACACACACACACACACACACACACACACACACACACACGCGCGCACACACACGCGCACACACACGCACACACACACACACACACCCTGGGGTGGGAGGGGGTGAGTGGTGGCCTGTGGATGCTCCTCCAGAGGAAGATGCTGTAGAGCTGATCGATGTTGTTTTCATAACACCTGCCCCTGTTTGTCCATGCAATGCTCCTGTGGAAGCCACTGGAAAGACTTCACTCCTCCGTAGCAGAGTCCTTCTATCTCATCCCTCTTCACTCCATATGCCATGTTCCACTCGTGTGGCTGGTTCAGTGCCCCTGAGCCACCCTGATGCCTGCATGGCCAGATGCTAGTCGCTGGCTCCTTTCATCAGTATGAGAGACAGAGCGAGAACCATTTCCAGGAAAACAGCTTGAGCATTTTTTCCCTGCTCTCTGACGTTGTCTAGTTCATATTTTTAGTCAAGGCCACACTCAAAGTGCATGCTAGTAGATCTCTGTGAGCTTGTGACTGCTTGTTGCGCAGCCCATTATGTGACCTTTTCCCGGCATTTGAAGGATCCTTGCTTTCTCTAGTGCAGTCATGCTTTCTCTCTCTCTCTCTCTCTCTCTCTCTCTCTCTCTCTTTTTCTCCCACACAAAAAACTCACTTAAATACATATGGACCCACACATAAAGAATCTAGATTTACTTTGATATCCTGGGAAATTCTGCAACATAACACAAAATCACATCTTTCCACACAGCCCCAAATCCACCTGACACCACCTCTGGACACAATTCCTCTTCAAACCTACAGCAACACACACCCTTCTGATAAGGACGTTCACTAGAATGAAAATGCGTTATGGATAAAAAAAAAAAAAAAATACATGGTAACAAAGAAAGGGGTAAGACTGCGAGAACAAAAGCAGAGGCAGCGCAGTGCAAAGTTATATGAAGGGCATCAGGCAGGCCTGGCGAGCCGAGTGCGGAGTGACAGTGGAGCGCGATGGCCCCGTCTGATAAACACCACGCTGCAAATGAAAGGCTCGGTGCTCGCAATCATCTCCTGTCACAATGCAATTACCCAACAGAGCGATAGCAAGATAGAGGGCTCCCTGCCACAGGGAATGATAAAAGTATTGACTGATTTGATTGAATGATTAAAATAATGCAGACGTAAAATGAAAAAAAAAAAAAAAAAAAGGGCCGAGAGACAGAAGAGGAGGGCTGAGCGGAGGTGGGGGGAGAGAGAACGGGGCGGAGGGGGGAGGGAGAGTGAAAGGAAGTGTGTAGTCTCTGCAGCGAGGGGGATTTTAGAATTCCAGGGCGTGCGTATCTGTATGTATAAGGGGGCTGTTTTGTTTTGTGTTTTTATTGTGTTTCAATTCCTCGTTTTTCATCTCTCTATTTTTCACCCCTCAGATTGCCGTTTGTGCTGATGTGAAGGAAGTGCTGCTATCTGATGGGAATGAGAAGGCCATCGAGAGTATCCTCCTCGTACTGTGCAATCTGTATGAGTGAGTGGGTGCATGCGTGATTTTGAGGATGTTTCAATTTTCTGTTATCACGCACCTGTTTTTATTTCGAAAAAATGCAAAAGCGCTCACGCTCGGAGAGAAAGTTTTGTTTAGTGTCAGGTGGCTCACACACCTTGCGCAGTTGGGAGGAGCAAGATGCTTAGTGTCAGCTGCCTTTACATACTGCCCCATTTTACCGTGTTTTGTCCTTGTTTATACACAACATCTAACATACCCCTGACATTTCACGTTATAAAACTAAAGCATGCAGCAAAAGAACCTTGTTAATCCACTTCGCTGTTTCTTGCCAACCATGGTGTCACAGCACACTGAAATTATTATAATTTTGCTTTTATAGCAATTGCTCTGACAATTTTTCTTGTCTCTTAAAATGGAACATTAACTAGGAACTGAAAGTCCAACACTGTTTAGGCCGGTTCTATATCTTCCATCATTCATGAGAGCATGGTCCACACACACACAAAGGAGCAACAACCAAGACGGCGGCAAATACATCAAAATTACAGTGTTCGTTAGTACAAAAGCCAGTGCTGTGATGACAGTGGGTCTTTATTGAATCTCTTCGCTTGGCAAACAATAGCAGTGACACGAAATCGCACACAATTCTCCATTGAGAGGAGAGATTTGTTTAAAAGAAAGGAGTCCAAATGGAGGGGAAGGGTGCTGAGATGGATAATCAGAAAAGACATGCTCGCAACAGTCAGAGCCCATGCCTAAGCCATTTCCTCTCATAGCGAGTGAAAAGGCTGCCGGTGGGTTGATAGAGCATTAATTGGCAGCGCTTTGTGCAGGAGATGTTTCTGCCATAATAGAGCACTGATAGATCTGATGATATGATTGGAGCCAGAACAACGCCGCTTGTCCCTGGAGCATAAAAATAACATTCTCCTGTGTACATTCTAAGGCTCTTTTTTTTTTTCCCCCGAAGGCAGAAAATGGAAGGAGCCAAACGGTTCAGATAGCAGTTCTTTTAGCGCATAATAGGCTGGTGATGCGATTCCTCATCCTGTGCCAAACCAAACTGTGTCAAAAACAGACATTTTGCAATGAGCCCTGTCTTCAGAAACCTACAAGTGAAATGTTTTTAGATTCCCTATTTAAAGCTACTTTAAAATACTGACTGTTGCCCATCTATTGTCAGTAGTAGGTATTTAGTGGCTTGTGTTATATTGGTGTGTGCAAGGCATAGACACATTACAGAGATTTTTAAACACTTCAGTGTCACTCCTGGATGAGAACAGATCACAAACACAGAATCTCTAGTCAGAAGTGGTCAGTCATTGACACTAATAGTGGGTTGGAAAACAATTTAATTGAATTACTGATTAGCCTTGAATTAGCCTTG